>SZWC01002588.1:68820-84856 GCA_023375785.1 Penium margaritaceum | reverse complement strand
AATACTGGTGGCTCGGTGTGGCTATTGTGCGCAATGCCTTGAAAAAGTTGGCATGTGCCACTGACCATGACCACAAAGTTTACCAAGTGACTTTAACTTCTACGAATCATAACACAAGTCAGCCATGGTTAGAGTGCCTAATCACAGTGCACATCTAATATGCATGACCTTTCAGGTGTAAACAAGATAAAACACCAGTGGCTTGGCAGGGCTATTGTGTGCGATGCCTTGACAAAGTTGGCTTGTGCCACTGACCATGGCCACAATTCTTACAAGTACCTTAAAGGACTATGAATCATAACAAGAGTTGGCCACGGTCAGAGTGTCCAATCATAGTGCATATATATTGGGCATGATCTTGCAGGTACAAGCAAGGTAGGATAATGGTGGCTCAGTGTGGCTATTGTGTGCAATGCCTTGACAAAGTTGGCATGTGCCACTGACCATGACCACAAATGTATCCCAGTGATGTTGTTCTATTGATCATAACACAAGTCAGCCATGGTCAGAGGGTCCAATCACAGTGCAGATGTACTAGGCATGATCTTGGAGATTCAAACAAGGTAGAATACTGGTGGCTCATGTTGGGTATTATATCGGAGATCGCCTCAAGGGGTGCAGCCACCGAGAAAATAAAGAGGGACAGTGCAGGTTCATCTCCAGAGTCACAAAGTCTACACCCAAACGGTCCCACGACCGACAAGGTGTGCGAACCTCACCAAGTCCAAGACCAACGGCCGCTTACCACAACGGCCCGGGCAAAACGCACCTGCGAAGATTGTGCCTGCACCCACCACTCCACTATGCGTACGGCTAGCAAAGCCAAAACGTGGTCTCGAGGCGCTTTCTAGTCTCGCACTTGCCCGAGCCGCCATCTCTATGCCCGCTCCACGAAGCGCGCTAGGTTAAACCTTTCCTATTTGTAGTGCATGTACTACAGTCTATAATCAATCCATTGGATTCTCCTTGAGGCTCGCCCTTTGGGCCGCCTACAGCCCCTCCTGCCTCCAATCTCAGCTTAGCGCCCGTGCTCCCGCACTGCGCCCTCTCGCTTCTACTAAACGTCATTCTTACGTCAGCAACGCCCACACCTTCACGGAAGCTTCCGTCCTTCCCTCAAAGTGCTGCGTCCACTCCCTTCCAGCAAAGATCTCAGTGCCCGCACCTTCGGTGCTGCACCCAAGCCTCTCCTCATCATCCTACATCGCTATTCAGTTTCGCTTCATCATTCTATCATCGTTTCCGTATTGCTTCTGCTTGTGCTGCTGCTCTCCATTGAGACGCTAGTCCCTGTGACCGCGTCCACTCTCCGGCAGCACCTGCAATCTTCTGACATGGTATCAGAGCTCAAGTAACACCCCTGGCTCCATCGTGCTTGTCGCCATCGTCCGCACCCACTCCTGTTGAACTCCTCCGCCTCGAAAAACTGTGGTTGCCAGAAGAACTGCGGTGGCAGCGCTTCTTCTGACTAAGGTGTTGTGGCAGCACCTCTCCACTTCCTCTTGGTAAAATTGTGCGCACGAGGTTTTGCCCCTGCGCCCACTCCATCATAAAGCAATTTCCGCTCTTCCATCACCTTCTGCAGGCCGCGCACGTGGTTCTCTCCCTGCGCCCATTCCATCTTCCTACGCAACAGTATTTCACGCCGCCGCTCTTCTTTACCAATATTTCAGTTTGTTGCTCCTCCTCATCAGCACCCATCTTCTGATCGTATCGCCTCCTCTCACCGCTGTCCTGAGCCGCCGCCCCTCACTTCATCACTGCCTCCTCGTTAACTGCATCATGGCCTCTGCCCTCACTCTCTCCGGTCTCCCCAAGCTCACCGTGAAGTCTGATGGAACCAGTAACTACAAACTGTGGAGCTGTTCAGTGTCTCTATTCTTTGGGAAACAGAAGGTGGAGGGAGTCACCCTCAGTCACATTCTCACCAACACTAACACCGGAGTAGAACCACCTATCACCACCGCCTCCGCCACATGTGCCTCAATTGCTGCTGCATCAGGAAATGACCCTTCCGGAGGGTCTGTGTCGAATCTTGGTCAAGGTTCCTCCTCGTCTTCCACTCACGCTGGAGCTGCCTCTGCATCCACCATCTCTCATATCTCTTGGGAAGTCGCCAACAGCACCGCCCTCATGACTATCATGACCACCTCCTCTCTTGAACTGCATGAAGACATCCGCACTCTTGGCAGCAAGACTCACAGAGTATGGAAAGCCCTTGAAGATCGCTTCAGCAACAACACCTCCACTGCCTGCGGAATGAAGATCATGTCACTCTTCTTTGTGCCCTTCGTCGCCCATACCAACATGGGCAGCTACATTGCCGCCGTCAGCACCATTGCCTGCGACCTCAAGGAAATAAAAATTGACATTCCTCCTGCTGTTATCTGCATCGGCATCATCTCCGGCCTTCGTGGTCAGTATGATATCATCCGCCAAATCCTGCTGCAGCTGCCTGTTGACAAACTGACCCTCGCTGTCATCAGCCCCAAACTCATGGCAGCAGAATAGGGCTACGTCGCCAAGAAAGCACGCGAGACCACCATTGCCACCAACTCATTTGAAACCATGGCCACCACCACTGATAGCCGCATGTTCAACCGCTTCCCCGCCTGCTCCTACACCATCTGCCACGGTCCATTCAAAGGATCGAAGTGTGGCCGTCGCACTCACCCACCTCAGGTGTGTGATCATCGCGCTACCGACGAATGGCTGGATCAGAACCCCGGCAAGTCCTATGGTGAACAACCCAACTGGGCGGAGGAGCGTCGTCACACTACTACAACCGGATGGGAAGCTCAAGCTGGCGTTCAACCCCAGCCAACAACATGGAAACGTCATCTCCTCCTACCGTCCCTGCTGTTGTGAATCCCGCTCCTAACAATTCTGTCATGCTAGGAGTAGTTGAGCCCGTGACTGAGTTTGGATATGAGGCATATGGCCTTGAGATGTACACCGCGTCCTCCTCTCCTCCTCTCTCTTCTCACCCCTCTCCGTGCAGTGTTGACTCCCTACACATTGCCCTCATCCAGCCTCCGACTACATACTCCACTGCCCGCCACAGTCACTTCCTCTTCATTCATGATGAATACTCACAGCACTGTACTGTCCTCTCCCTTCGCACATTGACTGGAGCTGTCCCTGCACTTAGGGACTGGCTGAAGCAACAGACCAAGCACTTTGACCGATCACCCCGCCTCATCCTCTCCAACACCTCTCACGTACCTCTCCACACCTTTCTCACAAGCTACTGCACAACTCACGGAACACTGCTGACCGCAGCCCCTGCCCATGGCAAGCTTCTAATCAATCGCCTACTGCAGGAAGCAGACTACTTCACGAAGACGCATCACATGATCTCACAGATATGGACTGCCTGTCTTTGCAGAGTTGTCACAGCCCATAACTTGCACAAAACCAAGTATGGCCCAAGTCCAAGAACTGTATGGACACATGATCGAAGTCAGTCGGCCTCCTACTACAAGCCCACACTACCTCACTGCAACTTAACTGAACTGTCCTCCGCACCACTGACGAACCGCCCCCTCACCCTCACTGAAGACCTCTCAACCACTGTGCTCACTGACAAAACTCAACAACTGCTGCATCGCCCAGGTTTTTTCTCTTCTCTGTACAACCTGGTGCTAAGACGTCCACCGCCTCTAAAACTCCCCAAGCTCTCTCTGTGCTGCACTCCCACAGAAGCAGGACACGCAAGCCTGACATTCAAGGCTTGCACCCTTCTCCCGATGTGAGGGGGGTGTCAGATATTACCTCGGAGAGCGCCTCAAGGGGTGCAGCCACCGAGAAAATAAAGAGTGACAGTGCAGGTTCATCTCTGGAGTCACAAAGTCAACACCCAAACGGTCCCACGACTGACAAGCTGTGTGAACCTCGCCAAGTCCAAGACCAACGGCCGCTTACCACAACGGCCCAGGCAAAACGCAACTGCGAGGATCATGCCTGCACCCACCACTCCACTATGCGTACGGCTAGCAAAGCCGAATCATGGTCTTGAGGCGCTCCCTAGTCTCGCACTTGCCCGAGCCGCCATCTCTATGCCCGCTCGACGAAGCGCGCTAGGTTAGACCTTTTCTATTTGTATTGCATGTACTACAGTGTATAATATATCCATTGGATTCTCCTTGAGGCTCGCCCTTTGGGCCGCCTCCAGTCCCTTCTGCATCCAATCTCAGCTCAGCACCCGTGCTCCCGCACTGCATCCTCTCGCTTCTGCTAAACGTCATTCTTACATCAGCACCACCCGCACCTTCACGAAAGCTTCCGTCCTTCCCTCAAAGTGCTGCGTCCATCCCCTTACAACAAAGATCTCAGTGCCCGCACCTTTGGTGCTGCACCCAGACCTCTCCTCATCATCCTGCACCGCTATTCGGTTCTGCTTCATCCTTGTATCATTGTTTCCGCTTTGCTTCTGCTTGTGCTGCTGCCCTCCATTGAAACGCTCGTCCCTGTGACCGCGTCCACTCTCCGGCAGCACCTGCAATCTTCTGACAGCTCGGTTTGGCTATTATGCGTAATGCCTTGACGAAGTTGGCATGTTCAACTGACCATGACCACAAAGTTTATCAAGTGACTTTAACTTCTACGAATCGTAAAACAAGTCAGCCAATGTCAGAGTGTCCAATCACAGTGCACATGTTATATGCATGACATTGCAGGTATAAACAAGGTAAAAAACCGGTGGCTTGGCACGGCTATTGTGCGCAATGCCTTGACAAAGTTGGCATGTGCCACTAACCATGACCAACAAGTTTACCAAGTACATTAAACGGCTATGAATCATAACACAAGTCAGCCATGGTCACAGTGTCCAATCACAGAGCACATGTGCTAGGCATGATCTTGCAGGTGCAAAGAAGGTACAATACTGGAAGATCGGTGTGGCTATTGTGCGCAATGCCTTGCCAAAGTTGGCATGTGCCACTGACCATGACCACAAAGTTTACCAAGTGANAGTCAGCCATGGTCACAGTGTCCAATCACAGAGCACATGTGCTAGGCATGATCTTGCAGGTGCAAAGAAGGTACAATACTGGAAGATCGGTGTGGCTATTGTGCGCAATGCCTTGACAAAGTTGGCATGTGCCACTGACCATGACCACAAAGTTTACCAAGTAAGTTTAACTTCTACGAATGATAACACAAGTCAGCCACGGTCAGAGTGTCCAGTCACAGTGAAGATATACTGGGCATGACCTTACAGGTATAAACAAGGTAGAATACTGGTGGCTCGGTGTGACTATTGTGCGCAATGCCTTGACAAATTTGGCATGTGCCACTGACCATGACCACAAATGCATCCAAGTGAATTTTACTCCTATTGATCATAACACGAGTCAGCCACAGTCAGAGTGTCCAATCACAGTGTAGATGTACTAGGCATGATCTTACAGGTATAAACAAGGTAGAATACTGGTGGCTCGGTGTGGCTGTTGTGCGCAATGCCTCGACAAAGCTGGCATGTGGCACAGACCATGACCACAAAGTTTACCAAGTGACTTCAACTTCTACGAATCGTAACACGAGTCAGCCACGGTCAGAGTACCCAGTCACAGTGCACATCTAATATGCATGACCTTGCAGGTATAAACAATGTAAAAACCGGTGGATTGACACGGCTATTGTGCGCAATGCGTTGACAAAGTTGGCATGTGCCACTGACCATGACCACAAAGTTTACCATGTACCTTAAATGGCTATGAATCATAACACGAGTCAGCCACGGTCAGAGTGTCCAATCACAGTGCAGATATAGTGGGCATGACGTTACAGGTATAAAGAAGGTAGAATAATGGTGGCTCGGTGTGACTATTGTGTGCAATGCCTTGACAAAGTTGGCATGTGCCACTGACCATGACCACAAAGTTTACATAGTACCTTTTTTAGGCTATGAATCATAACACGAGTCAGCCACAGTCAGAGTGTCCAATCGCAGTGCAGATATATTGGGCATGACCTTGCAGGTATAAACAAGGTAGAATGTTGGTTGCTCGGTGTGGCTATTGTGCACAATGCCTTGACAAAGTTGGCATGTGCCACTAACGATGACCACAAATGTATCCAAGTGACTTTTACTTCTATTGATCATAACACGAGTCAACCACGGTTAGAGTGTCCAATCACAGTGCAGATGTACTAGGCATGACCTTGCAGGTATAAACAAGGTAAAACCCCGGTGGCTTGGCATGGCTATTGCGCGCAATGCCTTGACAAAGTTGGCATGTGCCACTGACCATGACCACAAAGTTTACCAAGTACCTTAAACGGTTATGAATCACAACACGAGTGAGCCACGATGAGAGTGTCCAGTCACAGCACAGATGTACTAGGCAGGATCTTGCAGATGCAATCAATGTAGAATACTGATGGCTCGGTGTGACTACTGTGCGCAACGCCTTGAAAACGTTGGCATGTGCCACTGATCATGACCACAAATGTATCCAAGTGACTTTTACTTCTATTGATCATAGCACATGTCAGCCACGGTCAGAGTGTCCAATAACAGTGCAGATTTACTAGACATGACCTTGCAGGTTAAAACAAGGTACAATACTGGTGGCTCAGTGTGGCTATTGTGCGCAATACCTTGACAAAGTTGGCATGTGCCACTGACCATGACCACAAAGTTTACCAAGTACCTTAAACGGCTATGAATCTTAACACGAGTCAGCCACGGTCAGAGTGTCCAATCACATTGCAGATATACTGGGCATGACCTTACAGGTATAAACACGGTAGAACAGTGGTGGCTCGGTGTGGCTATTGTGCGCAATGCCTTGACAAACTTGGCATGTGCCACTGACCATCACCACAAACATATTCATGTGACTTTTACTTCTATTGCTCATAACATGAGTCAGCTATGGTCAGATTGTCCAATCACAGTGCACATCTAACATGCATGACCTTGCAGGAATAAACAAGATAAAAAACTGGTGGTTTGGCACGGCTATTGTGCGCAATGCCTTGACAAAGTTGGCATGTGCCACTGACCATGACCACAAAGTTTACCAAGTATCTTAAACGGCTATGAATCATAACACGAGTCAGAAACGGTCAGAGTGTCCAATCACAGTGCAGATATATTAGGCATGACCTTACAGATATAAACAAGGTAGAACACTGGTGGCTCGGTGTGGCTATTGTGCGCAATGCCTTGACAAAAATGGCATTTGCCTCTGACCATGACCACAAAGTTTACCAAGTACCTTAAAGGCTATGAATCATAACACAAGTCAGCCACGGTCAGAGTGGCCAATCATCGTACATATATTCTGGGCATGACCTTGCAGGTATAAACAAGGTAGAATACTGGTTGCTCGGTGTGGCTATTGTGCGCAATGCCTTGACAACGTTGGCATGTGCCACTGAACATGACCACAAATGTATCCAAGTGCCTTTTACTTCTATTGATCATAACACGAGTCAGTCTGGTCAGAATGTTAAATCACAGCGTACATCTAATATTCATACCCTTGCACGTATAAACAGTGTAGAAACCTGGTGGCTTGGCATGGCTATTGTGTGCAATGCCTTGACAAAGTTGGCATGTGCCACTGACCATGACCATAATGTTTACCAAGTACTTTAAACGGCTATTGATCATAACACGAGTGAGCCACGGTCAGAATGTCCAATCACAGTGCAACGGTACCACGCATGATCTTGCAGGTGCAAACAAGGTACAATACTGGTGGCTCGGTGTGGCTATTGTGCGCAATGCCTTGACAAAGTTGGCATGTGGCACTGACCATGACCACAAATGTATCCAAGTGACTTTTACTTCTATTGATCATAACACAAGTCAGCCATGATCAGAGAGTCCAATAGCAGTGCAGATTTACTAAGATGATCTTGCAGGTGCAAAGAAGGTACAATACTTGTGGCTCGGTGTGGCATTGTGCGCAATGCCTTGACAAAGTTGGCATGTGCCACTGACCATGACCACTAAGTTTACCAAGTACCTTAAACGGCTATGAATCATAACACGAGTGAGCCACGGTCAGAGTGTCCAATCACAGTGCAGATATACTGGACATGATCTTGCATGTATAAACAAGGTCGAATACTGGTGGCTCGGTGTGGCTATTGTGCGCAATGCCTTGACAAAGTTGGCATGTGCCACTGACCATGACCACAAATGTATCCAAGTGACTTTTACTCCTATTCATCATAACACGAGTCAGACACGGTCAGAGTGTCCAATCATAGTGCAAATGTACTAGGCATGATCTTGCACGTGCAAACAAGGTAGAATAATGGTGGCTCAGTGCGGCCTTTCTGCACAATGCCTTGACAAAGTTGGCATGTGCCACTGAGCATGACCACAAAGTTTACCAGGTGACTTTAACTTCTACGAATCATAACACGAGTCAGCCACAGCCAAAGTGACTAGTCACAATGCAGATGTACTAGGCATGGTCTTGCAGGTATAAACAAGGTAAAAAGCCGGTGGCTTGGCACGGCTTTTGTGCGCAATGCCGTGACAAAGTTGCCACGTGCCACTGACCATGACCACAAAGTTTACCAAGTACCTTAAACGGCTTTGAATCATAACACGATTCAGCCAATGTTAGTGTCCAATCACAGTGCCGATATACTGGGCATGATGTTGTACGTTCAAACAAGGTAGAATACTGGTGGATGGCGTGGCTATTGTGCGCAGTGCTTTGAAAAAGTTGGCGTGTGCCACTGACCATGACAACAAATGCAACCAAGTGACTTTTACTTCTATTGTTTATAACACGAGTCATCCGTGGTCAGAGTGTCCAATCACAGTGCAGATATACTAGGCATGATCTTGCAGGTGCAAACAAGGTACATTACTGGTGGCTTGGCACGGCTATTGTGCGTAATACCTTATCAAAGCTGGCATGTGCCAATGACCATGGCCACAAATGTATCCAACTGACGTTTACTTCTATTGATCATAACACGAGTCAGCCACGGTCAGAGTGACCAATCACAGTACAGATGTAATGGACATGATCTTGCAGGTACAAACAAGGTAGAATACTGGTGGCTCGGTGTGGCTATTGTGCGCATTACCTTGACAAAGTTGGCATGTGCCACTGACCATGATCACAACGTTTACCAAGTGACTTTACCTTCTACGAATCGGAACACGAGTCAGCCACGGTCAGAGTGCCCACTCACAATGCACATCTAATATGCATGACCTTGTTGGTATAAACAAGGTAGAAAACTGGTGGCTTGGCACGGCTACTGTGCGCAGTGCCTTGACATAGTTGGCATGTTACACTGACCATGACCAGAATGTTTACCAAGTACCTTGAACGGCTATGAATCATATCACGAGTCAGCCACGGTCAGAGTGTCCAATCACAGTACAGATGTACTAGGCACGACCTTGGAGGTTCAAATAAGGTAGAATACTGGTGGCTAGGTGTGGATATTATGCCACCAGTATTCTACCTTGTTTGCACCTGCAAGGTCATGCCTAGTAAATCTGCACTGTGATTGGACACTCTGACCGTGGCTGACTTGTGTTATGATCAATAGAATTAAAGTCACTTAGTTATATGTGTGGTCACGGTCAATGGAACATGCCAACTTTGTCAAGGCATTTCGCACAATAGCCACACCGAGCCACCAGTATTCTACCTTTTTTATACCTGTAAGGTCATGCCCAGTATGTCTGCACTATGACTGGATACTCTGACTGTGGCTGACTCGTGTTATGATTCATAGCCGTTTAACGTACTTGGTAAACTTTGTGGTCATGGTCTGTGGCACATGCCAGCTTTGTCAAGGCCTTGCGCACAATAGCCATGCCAAGCCACCGGTGTTTTACCTTGTTTATGCCTGTAAGGTCATGCCTAGTACATCTGAACTGTGATTGGGTACTTTGACTGTGGCTGACTCGTGTTACGATTCATAGAAGGTAAAGTCACTTGGTAAACTTTGTGGTCATGGTCAGTGGCACATGCCAACTTGGTCAAGGCATTGCGCACAATAGCCACACCAAGCCTTCAGTATTCTACCTTTTTTGCACCTGCAAGATCATGCCTAGTACATCTGCACTGTGATTGGACTTTCTGACCGTGGCTGACTCGTGTTATGATCAATAGAAGTAAAAGTCACTTGGATACATTTTTGGTCATGGTCAGTGGCACATGCCAACTTCGTCAAGGCATTGCACACAATAACCACACCGAGCCACCAGTATTCTACATTGTTTATACCTGTAAGGTCATGTTCAGTGTATCTGCACTGTGATTGGACACTGTGACTGTGGCTGACCCGTGTTATGATTCATAGCCGTTCAAGGTACTTGGTAAACTTTGTGGTCATGGTCAGTGGCACATGCAAACTTTCTCAAGGCATTGCGCACAATAGCTGTGCCAAGCCACCGGTTTTTTACCTTGTTTATATCTGCAAGCTCATGCCTAGTACATATAAAATGTGATTGGGCACTCTGACTGTGGTTGCCTCGTGTTAGGATTCGTACAAGTTAAAGACACTTCGTAAACTTTGTGGTCATGGTCAGTGGCATATGCCAACTTTCTCAAGGCATTGCGCACAATAGCCGTGCCAAGACACCGGTTTCTAACCCTGTTTATAACTGCAAGATCATGCATATTAGATGTGCACTGTGATTGGGTACTCTGATTGTGGCTGACTCGTGTTATGATTCTTAGAAGTTAAAGTCACTTGGTAAACTTTGTGGTCATGGTCAGTGGGACATGCCAACTTTGTCAAGGCATTGCGCACAATAGCCACACCAAGCCACCAGTATTCTACCTTGTTTGCACGTGCATGGTCATGCCTAGTACATCTGCAATGTGATTGGAGACTCTGACTGTGGCTCACTAGAGTTATGATGAATAGAAGTAAAAGTCACTTGGATACATTTGTGGTCATGGTCAGTGGCACATGCCAACTTTGTCAAGGCATTGCGCACAATAGCCACACCGAGCCACCAGTACTCAATTAGGAACAATCACCCCAAATTCATGCTCCCTTAAAACAGTGCATACTACATAGAACCATACACGTGAAACTTCCAAGTAACTTTCCACAACAAAACCATGTCACACTAGTACCTTCCTAGATACTTCCTAGGTACAAAAACTCACATATTTTATAATCTTTTTCTAATGAATCAACCATCTACTTCCATCTTCATGTTTGAATGTTTTTTCCATATAAGAGAAAAATATACACTCACCAAATGGTGTACCATCACTCTCTCCCACACATGAGAACTTTCTATGTTCTTTCACCCCCTCGTAGTCACTCAAAGTTAAGTACACTAGTACCCATTTCTCTATACAATCCTCTCATCAGGCCCTACTCCTCCGCATAAACACTCGCTTCATACACTTTCCACCACACACCCTCCCCCTTTTCCCGCCTACCCACCACCACCTACATGACTGGACATAATGTACACTAATGCATGGTGTTGACTACATCCCACTCATCTAGCCACGCACCTCCACATGCACTCGCCACCTCAAATTCCCACCCCCCCTCCCTGCGGGGGGGAGGGGAGGAAGGGGGGTTGGGTGAAACGTGCATGAGGGGAGTGCATGCGAGACAACACAAAACTATGTATGGAATGGGAGTAAAAACGTACACTAGTGTATGGATGGTGAATGAGCCTACCACCAGTTACATCACTCAACATCGTGTACACTAGTGTACGATATTGACTACATCCCACTCATCTAGCCACGCACCTCCACATGCACTCGCCACCTCAAATTCCCACCCCCCCTCCCTGCGGGGGGGAGGGGAGGAAGGGGGGTTGGGTGAAACGTGCATGAGGGGAGTGCATGCGAGACAACACAAAACTATGTATGGAATGGGAGTAAAAACGTACACTAGTGTATGGATGGTGAATGAGCCTACCACCAGTTACATCACTCAACATCGTGTACACTAGTGTACGATATTGACTACATCCCACTCATCTAGCCACGCACCTCCACATGCACTCGCCACCTCAAATTCCCACCCCCCCTCCCTGCGGGGGGGAGGGGAGGAAGGGGGGTTGGGTGAAACGTGCATGAGGGGAGTGCATGCGAGACAACACAAAACTATGTATGGAATGGGAGTAAAAACGTACACTAGTGTATGGATGGTGAATGAGCCTACCACCAGTTACATCACTCAACATCGTGTACACTAGTGTACGATATTGACTACATCCCACTCATCTAGCCACGCACCTCCACATGCACTCGCCACCTCAAATTCCCACCCCCCCTCCCTGCGGGGGGGAGGGGAGGAAGGGGGGTTGGGTGAAACGTGCATGAGGGGAGTGCATGCGAGACAACACAAAACTATGTATGGAATGGGAGTAAAAACGTACACTAGTGTATGGATGGTGAATGAGCCTACCACCAGTTACATCACTCAACATCGTGTACACTAGTGTACGATATTGACTACATCCCACTCATCTAGCCACGCACCTCCACATGCACTCGCCACCTCAAATTCCCACCCCCCCTCCCTGCGGGGGGGAGGGGAGGAAGGGGGGTTGGGTGAAACGTGCATGAGGGGAGTGCATGCGAGACAACACAAAACTATGTATGGAATGGGAGTAAAAACGTACACTAGTGTATGGATGGTGAATGAGCCTACCACCAGTTGCATCACTCAACATCGTGTACACTAGTGCACAATATTGAGTACATCGCACTCATTCAATCATGCATCTCCACTTGCACTCCTCACATACACTGCCCACCCTCCCCTCCTTCCAGAGGATGGGGGGTGGGTGAAAAGTGTACGAGGGGAGTGCATGTGACAGTGCACAAAACTATGTATGGAATGAGTCTAAAACTGTACTCTAGTGTATGGATGGTGAATGATCCCACCACCATCCACATAACTGAACATCATGTACACTAATGCACGGTATTGACTACACCTTACTCATCCAGCCACGTACCTCAACATGCCCTCCCCGCCTACAATTTCCTCCCTTCTCCCTCCCCTCCTCCCCCGAAGGGGCAGTGAAGAGTGTATGAGGAGAGTGCATCAGCAATATCCACGGCTCTAGTTGTTGTACACTAGTGCATCATTCCATCCGTGCTACACTCACAAATTCCTACACGTCCTTATGCACTCCCCACGTACACTTAGTCCCTAAGCCTCCCCACCCCCAGGCAATCCTAGCCAAACCCGAAGAATGCCGTACACTTGTGCACACTTCCACCCACACTACACTCACAAATTCGTACACTTCCCCATGCACTCCCCACATACACGTTGTCCCTGGGCCCCCTCCCCCCCCCCCCCCCCCTCCCCCTCCTCCACCCTCAGGTAATACTAGCCCACCCCGAATCATGTCATACACTTGTGCACCATTCCACCCGCGTTACACTCACAAATTCTTTCGCTTCTCTATGCACTCTCCGCATACACTTTGTCCCTCCCCCCCCCCCCCCCCCTCCCCCTCCTCCACCCTCAGGTAATACTAGCCCACCCCGAATCATGTCATACACTTGTGCACCATTCCACCCGCGTTACACTCACAAATTCTTTCGCTTCTCTATGCACTCTCCGCATACACTTTGTCCCTCCCCCCCCCCCCCCCCCTCCCCCTCCTCCACCCTCAGGTAATACTAGCCCACCCCGAATCATGTCATACACTTGTGCACCATTCCACCCGCGTTACACTCACAAATTCTTTCGCTTCTCTATGCACTCTCCGCATACACTTTGTCCCTCCCCCCCCCCCCCCCCCTCCCCCTCCTCCACCCTCAGGTAATACTAGCCCACCCCGAATCATGTCATACACTTGTGCACCATTCCACCCGCGTTACACTCACAAATTCTTTCGCTTCTCTATGCACTCTCCGCATACACTTTGTCCCTCCCCCCCCCCCCCCCCCTCCCCCTCCTCCACCCTCAGGTAATACTAGCCCACCCCGAATCATGTCATACACTTGTGCACCATTCCACCCGCGTTACACTCACAAATTCTTTCGCTTCTCTATGCACTCTCCGCATACACTTTGTCCCTCCCCCCCCCCCCCCCCCTCCCCCTCCTCCACCCTCAGGTAATACTAGCCCACCCCGAATCATGTCATACACTTGTGCACCATTCCACCCGCGTTACACTCACAAATTCTTTCGCTTCTCTATGCACTCTCCGCATACACTTTGTCCCTCCCCCCCCCCCCCCCCCTCCCCCTCCTCCACCCTCAGGTAATACTAGCCCACCCCGAATCATGTCATACACTTGTGCACCATTCCACCCGCACTACACTCACTAATTCCTACACTTGCTCATGCACTCCCCACATACACTTTGTCCCTAAGCCCCCCGCCCCACCCCCATATAATACGAGCCAAACCCAAAGTATATCGTACACATGTGCACCATTCCACCTGCACTACACTCACAAATTCCTACACGTCCTTATGCACTCCCCACGTACACTTTGTCCCTAAGCCCCCCATCCTTACTCAACACGTATTCCACCCAGCCACCTCTAGCACATGCGCCGGAACATTACTAACTGGTGTTCTACTTCCTAGAACCTTCCTTATAGACCATTTCCCTTCATACACACTTCATTGAGTGTATGAAAGTCCTTTGATTAACTCTACCTCCCAGTGCTCTATCTTGTTCATACCTGCGAGGTCATGCGCAGTATATGTGCACTATGATTGCACACTTTGACTGTGGCTGACTCGCGTTTTGATTCATAGCCATCTAAAGTACTTGGTAAACTTTGTGTTCATGGTCAGTGACACATGCCAACTTTGTCAAGGCATTGCGCACAATAACCATGCCAAGCCACCGGTTTCTTACCTTGTTTATACCTGCAAGGTCATGCCTTGTACATCTGAATTGTGACTAGGCACTCTGACTGTGGTTGACTCGTGTTACGATTCATAGAAGTTAAAGTCACTTGGTAAACTCTGTGGTCATGGTCATTGGCACATGCCAACTTGGTCAAGGCATTGCGCACACTAGCCACACCGAGCCACCAGTATTCTACCTTGTTTGCACCTACAAGATCATGCCTAGTACATCTGCACTGTGATTGGACACTCTGACCGTGGCTGACTCGTGTTATGATCAATAGAAGTAAAAGCCACTTGGATACATTTGTGGTCATGGTCAGTGGCACATGCCAACTTCGTCAAGGCATTGCACACAATAACCACACCGAGCCACCAGTATTCTACCTTGTTTATAACTGTAAGGTCATGCCAAGTATATGTGCACTGTGATTGGACACTCTGACCGTGGCTGACCCGTGTTATGATTCATAGCCGTTTAAGGTACTTGGTAAACTTTGTGGTCATGTTCAGAGGCACATGCCAACAATGTCAAGGCATTGCGCACAATAGCCGTACCAAGCCACCGGGTTTTTACCTTGTTCATACCTGCAAGGTCATGCCTAGTACATCTGAACTGTGATTGGGCACTCTGACTGTGGCTGACTTGTGTTACAATTCGTACAAGTTAAAGTCACTTTGTAAACTTTGTGGTCATGGTCTGTGGCACATGCCAACTTTGTCAAGGCATTGTGCACAATAGCCGTGCCAAGACACCAGTTTTTTACCCTGTTTATACCTGCAAGGTCATGCATATTCAATGTGCACTGTGATTGGGTACTCTGACTGTGGCTGACTCGTGTTATTATTCATAGAAGTTAAAGTCACTTGGTAAACTTTGTGGTCATGGTCAGTGGCACATGCCAACTTTGCCAATGCATTGCGCGCAATAGCCACACCAAGCCACCAGTTTTCTAACTTTTTTACACCTGCAAGATCGTGCCTAGTACATCTGCACTGTGTTTGGACACTCTGACTGTGGCTGACTCGTGTTATGATCAATAGAAGTAAAAGTCACTTGGATACAATTTTGGTCATGGTCAGTTACGCATGCCAGCTTTGTCAAGGCATTACGCACAATAGCCACACCGAGCCACCAGTATTCTACCTTGTTCATACTTGCGAGGTCATGCGCAGTATATCTGCACTATGATTGGACACTCTGACTGTGGCTGACTCGTGTTAT
>SZWC01002588.1:38904-67605 GCA_023375785.1 Penium margaritaceum | reverse complement strand
CCCTTTTTGTTTTCGACGCATTCGATTGCCGTCGATCAATCCGTTGACGAGATCAATCCCCGCCGGTTGCTCGGTCGCCGTCGATTGCTCTACCGACGGCGAGCAAGAACCGACGATCGATTGATGTTGATTGATTGGCCGACGGCCGAGGAACGGTCGACGAGGGCTAATTGTCGATGGGACTACTGCCGGTGGTCGCCGGCCGTGGATCCATCGACGGTGGCTCCTCGTCGGATCGATCCACTGCCGGTGGTCGCCGGCCGTGGATCCATCGACGGTGGCTCCTCGTCGGATCGATCCACTGCCGGTGGTCGCCGGCCGTGGATCCATTGACGGTGGCTCCTCGTCATGTGGTCGATGCCGAAAATCCAGTACACGTTCTTGCATTGGGTGGTACGGAGGGGGCCATGAAAGTCAATTACAACTCTCTCCATTGGTGCGCAGAGGAAGGCGCACATGAAGCGAGGCTGGTGGGTTCGTTGGGGAGGATGTGTTGGAAATCATTGACTCCGACAAGAGTTATTCCCATTTTCTCAATAAAGGTTCAGGTCCGAAGACCGAACCACCTTGACTCAACAGCCCTCGGCCAGACTGACCGTTGAAGCCTAACATGTCAAGGCATCCCCTAATAATGTGACATGTGTCACACGCGTCCGGCTAGCGGAAAGAAGCCGTTACTCTTTTGTCCTGTTCTCTCCTTTTATGACTGAGGATGCTCATTCCCTCGAGTTAACCAGAACAGTTCTGCCCATCCTGTTCCCCCCTTGGTTCCGCGGCTTCGCCGCCGTGTCTTCGCTCTGCCCGTTCCCCGCATTTCCTTCCTTTGCCAACTCTCAACGCTTTGCTCCGTCACTCTCGCTCCTTCGCTCAGCTCTCACACTCCGCCAACCATCACTCCTTGTGCCAGATCTCCCTCTCTCACATCAACCTGTCTACCTCCGCTACCTCCCGTCTCAGCCTCTATCAAGCTCTTGCAACTAACTCCTCGGATCGCTATTGCCTACGTCACTCTGCTGACGTACACTTGCATGTTCCGATGCTTCTGCTTGCTTCTGCTGCCTCTCCTCTCGTCACTGCATTCTTCTGACATTGTATCAGAGTAGCAGGCAACATCACCTGGAGTTCTGTGACCACGTCATTGCTCTGCCGTCACCTCCGCATCGCCGCCTCTACTTACATTCTCATCCCGCTGCTACCACCGTCTCGCGCCTTACCGCTTCATCTGCAGCTGACATCAGGAGCTCTGCCTGACGAGTCTTCCATGCTGAAGAAACGCCCTGTCATCCTGAGAGAGCCCTGCGCCCATTTCCGCGCCCGTGGCTAACTACTGGTGACGAGTCACCGACATCAGCCGCAAGCAACTCTTGAGCCACCGCCTGTCGTCAACTACCACGAAGCTTCCAGCTGCCTCCCATCTGCCATCACCAAATCGCACCTACCTCCACTGGCATCGCCTCCTGATCATTTTGCCGCATCAGCCTCATCTACTCCTTTCTAGCTGTGATCCTCTATCCGCCCGCATCTATCTTCCCGAGCCGCCCTCTCGCATCGCCTCCCCATCTCGTCAGCAGCTGCAGCCAAAGAATGTCACTGCTAGGATATCGGACACCACCAGTCTTCCTGCTCCCATTTCCGAGCCAACTAGGGAACAAGCCGTCACTCTCCTGGCATCAGCAGTCTAAGTCCCTGCGCGCTGCCTGGCCTCCTCTACCGCAGCCACCTTCTTCCAGCCGACAGGACATCGGACACCACCAGTCTTCCTGCTCCCACTTCCGAGCCAACTGGAGAACAACCCGTCACTCTCCTGAACGCGAGAAGAAGTGGTTGTGTCGCCTTCACCTGCCGCGCCACGTCTCATCTCTGCTTTCTCAGCCCGGGTCGCCCTTTGTCTACCGCCTTCTCCACCATCATCAGTCGTCGCTCTACGTCCTCAGTCGCCTCCATCACTCCTCCTCCTCCTCGCTTAACTTCATCAGCCGCTCGTTCCTGCCTCATCTCCGCCTCTTCGCCATCAGCTTCATCCGTGTCGCCTCCGCAACGCCTCTTCCTCGTCATCACCGTCCTCCGCACCGCCATCCATCATCAGCATCAGCATCATCAGCATCGCTTTATCGCGCACGTGGTTCCGCCCCTGCGCCCACTCATCAATCAATCGCTTCCTCCGCTTCCGCAGATCGCATCATCTTGGCACAAGGATGCGCCCGGTCGCATCGCCTTTTTCCGCGACGACCTGCGTCCACGCCAAACCTTCTCGCAGCGCATGTGGTTCCGCCCCTGCGCCAACTCATCAATCAATTGTCCTCTTCAGCTTCCTTTATCAGCCCGGCACGAGGATCCGCCCGGTCGCATCGCTCGTTCTGCGACGACCTGCGCCCACGCCGAGAACTTCGCAGCGCACGTGGTTTCGCCCCTGCACCCACTCATCGATCAATCACTTCCTCCGCTCTCGCAAATCGTTCTCAGCTCGGCACAAGGACCCGCTCGGTCGCATCGCTCAAGCTGCGACGACCCGCGCCCACGCCAGAACTCCCATCAATGTACACGGATCGCCCCTGCGCCCACTCATCACATCAATCTCCTCCTCCTGTCTTGCCGCAAATCACTTCATCACATATCACTCCTCCACCGTCATCCTCACTTGTCATCCGCCCGGCATACGGATCCGCCTGTTCGCATCGCCCCTCCGCGACAACCTGCGCCCTTGCCGAACTCTCCATTCCCACAACACAGCTCACCGCTACGCCCACTCCATCATCATCAGCTTTAAATCCATCATCAGCAATTATCAGTACCTTTGAACAAGCACAAGACTCTGTTCTGACACCGATTCAATCGTTCGTCAATACTGCCACCTCAACTACCACTCCACCTCGCTTCATCCAGCATGGCCAGCCCCTTGAGCGACTGCCCTATCCTTGAGGAAGATGGAAGCAACATCTGCAGCTGGTCACATACTGTACTGACCATGACCAGCACCATCTTCATCAACGAATACTGTGTCTCCGACTTTCTCCTTGGTGCCTATGAGCACCAGCGCACACCTCAGCACTCCCCACGTCTTTACCATGCAGCCTTCCTTCTAATCTGGGGTCATCTCTTCAACCTCGTGGATATGTCGTTCCATCATCTACGCACCAATGCAAGGAATGGACCAGAACTCTGGTTCAATCTACAGCTTGAGGCAGGGAAACGACGATGGGTGACTCTCACCTGCCGAGACAATCACGTCATTCCACCTCAGCCCGAAAATCTCAACTCCAGACCCTACCTCAAGATTGACCTGGTGTTGGCGGAGGAGGAAGAGGAAGAGGAAGAGGAACCAGTGGAAGAAGGATCTCCCATACCTGCCCCCATTCCTGCTGTAGAGGGACAAGAACAAGCTGCCGAGGTCATCTACAATGAAGTAAGCAACATCCAGGAGTGGCAAGTTCAAATTTACGACCTCCTCTATCCAGAGCTCGTTGGTGGGTTTGCAACTACCAATGCCCTCCTTGGACGACCCAAGTACCTCGGCAAGCGCTGCTCTCTAGCTGAGATGACCAGAAAGCAAGACAGCCTTGGCTACGGTCTCCGTGCCTGGCTGCGACGCTTCATGACCAGAGACCTACACTACCTGGTGGAAGCTCATCCAGATGACCTGCACACCATGTGGAAAGGTCTTCTTGAACGCTGCAATGGTCAACTCCCAAGAGATTGGGAAAGGTACTGTCATTAACTCTTGTCGGACTCAGGGGGTCTGTTGGAAATCATTGAATCCGACAAGAGTTATTCCCATATTCTCAATAAAGGTTCAGGCTCGAAGACCGAACCACCTTGGCTCAACGGCCCTCGGTCAGACTGACCGTTGAAGCCTAACATGTCAAGGCATCCCCTAATAATGTGACACGTGTCACACGCGTCTGGCTAGCGGAAAGAAGCCGTTGCTCTTTTGTCCTGTTCTACCATTTTATGGCCGAGGATGTTCATTCCCTCGAGTTAACCAGAACAATTCTGCCCATCCTGTTCCCCTTTGGTTCCGTGGCTTCGCCGCCGTGTCTTCAATCTGCCCGTTCCCCGCATTTCCTTCCTTCGCCAACTCTCAACGCTTCGCTCCGTCACTCTCGCTCCTTCGCTCAGCTCTCACACTCCGCCAACCATCACTCCTCCTGCCAGATCTCTCTCTCTCACATCAACCTGTCTACCTCCGCTACCTCGCGTCTCAGCCTCTATCAAGCTCTTGCGACTAACTCCTCGGATCGCTCTTGCCTACGTCACTCTACTGACGTACACTTGCATGTTCCGATGCTTCTGCTTGCTTCTGCTGCCGCTCCTCTCGTCACTACATTCTTCTGACAGGATGATGGCAGATGCAGGTCCCACATGTGGCAACAACTTCCCCAATCTGCTTCTTCAATCACACCAAATAGACCTGTGGGACGAGAGTCTCATATATGGTGGCAGAGCGTGCGTGCATTCGGTATTGTTCTTGCATGATGAGTTTGTCGCGCAGCATCACCGGGGTGTACCAGCGCAGTAAGTACGCGCCATCCTCACGCCTCCAGAGCTGCCCCTGCAGCCACACATACTTGTCGAGCCTGGCTTGGGCATCTGAGCAAACATGGACGTCCGGGTATATTTCCACCATGGTGCGGCCACCAGATAGGACTTGGACTCAAGCCCAATCTGACCACTCGTATGTTTTGACTGGTGGCTCCTGCTGCCAGTGCTCCAGGTCGCCCCCGGGCGCCAGGGCCAGGAGGCAACGTCGTATTTCCTCAAAGGTCTCCGGTGGTGGGGCGCTCTTCCATCCGCAGACTCGGCCTGGTGCTGGTCGTCACCCTCCACTGGTGGGAGGGCATCAGTCCGTGTGCGCCTGGAGGAGCTGCGTGTGATGGTTGGGTTTGATGTGCCTGTGGAGGTTGTGGTGACCGGACGCCGGATTCGGGGGGAAGCGTGCCGTGTAGTGTTGGAGGCATGACAGGTGCCGTATCAACCAATGGCCCGTGGGCCCCGGTAGGGAGGACTCCTGCATGCGCAGACTAAGGGATGGCGGGTGGATTATCCACCGGAGCTGGTGTCGCCCCCGGCGCGGCAGGTGAATCCAGGAGGGGAGGGGAGGCCGATGCAACTCTCAGTCCACCTCGGGACGGTGGATGATCCACCGACAACGCTGCCGCCGGGGATGCCGATGGCATTGGAGCAGTGGGGGAAGAGGGAGGTGTCAGGATTTTGAGGAGGGAAGAGTGCAACACATGATGGCTTGTGGCGCTGATTGGTACAAGTTATGCGTTGAGCAGGTTGGCAGTAACAAGTTCTGGAGGTGAGCCTTATGAGACAGGCAGCCGGCCAAGGATGGAAGCGATGACAGTTGCGAGAGTGATGAAGAGAAATGATTGATTGATGGAATACTAGAAGCAAGAGTACATTGATGTAAGCTACCTTAAAGTAGTGTTGCTTGGGCTTTGCTAGGGCCCCTACGAGGTGGAAGCGCTTGTTCATGTTCTTTGAGAGACGTGTTGCGATGGGTTTACCGGAGCGCAGCTTGTCGGATTTCTTTGAGACTTCGGGACATGATAGTGTCTGTGCACGGATCTCGGTTGTGCGTGTCCGTTGTGATTTGTGCGGTTCTTTTATTGTGGGTGCTTGTATGTGCTCCAGTGTTCACGCTGATTTCTCTTCTTTATTTCTGACACCCCTCGTGAAGGGGAACCAGCGTGGAAGCTTCAGGTGTCTCTGGTCCTGAGACCTAGAAGATGTACCATTGTTGCATGTTGGGCCTGGTCTAGGGCTTTCGTGAAGATGTCAGCACTGTTGGCCTTTGAGGCTACATGCTGACCGAAGAGTTCCTTTGCCTGCACCTTCTCCTTGATGAAGAAGTAGTGTAACTCAATGTGCTTGGTTCGTCCATGGTAGACTGGATTCTCTGTGAGAGCGATGGTGCTTCAATTATCACACCATAGGACTGGGAGTGGTTGCGGATATCCAAGGTCTTGCAGTACGTGTTTTAGCCAGATGGCTGCTTGGCACAGCTATTGTGCGCAATGCCTTGACAATGTTGGCATGTACAACTGACCATGACCACAACGTTAACCAAGTACCTTAAACGGCTATGAATCATAACACGAGTCAGCCACGTTCGGAGTGTCCAATCACAGTGCAGATATACTAGGCATGACCTTGCAGGTATAAACAAGGTAGAATACTGGTGGCTCCGTGTTTCTATTCTGCACAATGCCTTGACAAGGTTGGCATTTGCCATTGACCATGACCACAAATGAATCTAAGTGACTTTTACTTCTACTCATCATTACACGAGTCAGCCACGGTTAGAGTGTCCAATCACAGTTCACATGTACTAGGCATGACCTTGCAGGTTTAACAAGGTAGAATACTGGTGGCTTGGCACGGCTATTCCGCGCAATGCCTTGACAGAGTTGGCATGTGCCACTGACAATGACCACATATGTATCCAAGTGACTTTTACTTCTATTGATCATAACAAGAATCAGCCACATTCTGAGTGCCCAATCATAGTGCATATCTAATATGCATGACCTTGCAGGTATAAACAAGGTAAAAAACCGGTGGCTTGGTACGGCTATTGTGCGCAATGTATTGACAAATTGGGATGTGCCACTGACCATGACCACAAGGTTTACCAAGTACCTTAAACGGCTCTGAATCATAACACGAGTCAGCCACGGTCAGAGTATCCAATCACAGTGCACATCTAATATGCATGACATTGCAGGTATGAACAAGGTAAAAAACCGATGTCTTGGCACGGCCATTGTGCGCAATGCCTTGACAAAGTTGGCATGTGCCACTGACCATGACCACAAAATTTACCAAGTACCTTAAACGGCTATGAATCATTACACGAGTCAGCCACGGTCAGAGTGTCCAATCACAGTGCAGATATATTGGGCATGACCTTACAGGTATAAACAAGGTAGAATACTGGTGGCTCCGTGTGGCTATTGTGCGCAATGCCTTGACAAAGTTGGCATGCGCCACTGACCATGACCACAAATGTATCCAAGTGACTTTTACTTCTATTGAACATAACACGAGTCCGCCATGGTCAGCGTGTCCAATCACAGTTCAGATGTACTAGGCATGAACATAAATGGTTGTGTATCATAACACGAGCCAGCCACGGTCGGAGTGTCTAATTACAGTGCAGATGTACTGGGCAGGATCTTGCAGGTACAAACAAGGTGGGATACTGGTGGCTCGGTGTGGCGAGTGTGTGCAAAGCATTGACAAAGTTGGCATGTGCCACTGACCATGACCACAAAGTTTACCAAGTGACTTTAACTTCTACAAATCATAACACGAGTCAGCCACGGTCAGAGTACCCAATCAAAGTGCACATCTTATATTCATGACCTTGCATGTATAAACAGGGTAAAAAACTGGTGGTTTGGCACGGCCATTGTGTGCAATGCCTTGAAGAAGTTGGCATGTGCCACTGACCATGACCACAAAGTTTACCAAGTACCTTAAATGGCTATGAAGCATAACACGAGTCAGCCACAGTCACAGTGTCCAATCGCAGTGCAGATGTACTAGGCATGCTCTTACAGGTACAAACAAGGTAGAATACTGGTGGCTCGATGTGGCTATTGTGCGCAATGCCTTGACAAAGTTGGCATGTGCCACTGACCATGACCACAAATATATCCAAATGACTTTTACTTCTATTTACCATAACACGAGTCAGCCACGGTCAGAGTGTCCAACCACAGTGCAGACATACTGGGCATGATCTTGCAGGTACAAACAAGGTAGAATACTGGTGGCTCAGTGTGGCTCTTGTGCGCAATGCCCTGGCAAAGTTGTTATTAGCCACTGACCATGACCACAAAGTTTACCAAGTGACTTTAACTTCTACGAATCGTAACACGAGTCAGCCACGGTCAGAGTGCCCAATTACATTTCAGATGTACTAGGCATGACCTTGCAGGTAGAAACAAGGTAAAAAACCGGTGGCTTGGCACGGCTATTATTCGCAATGCCTTGACAAAGTGCCACTGACCATGACCGTAAATGTATCCAAGTGACTTTTACTTCTTTTTACTATAACACCAGTCGGCCACGGTCAGAGTATCCAATCACAGTGCAGATGTACTAGGCATGATCTTGCAGGTGCAAACAAGGTATAATACTGGTGGCTCGGTGTGGCCATTGTGCGCAATACATTGACAAAGTTAGCATGTGCCACTGACCATGACCACAACGTTTACCAAGTGACTTTGCATTCTACAAATCGTAACACGAGTCAGCCACTGTCAGAGTGCCCAATCACAGCGTACATCTACTACGCATGTCCTTGTATGTATAAACAAAGTTAAAAACTGGTGGCTTGGCAAGGCTATTGTGCGCAATGCCTTGACAAAGTTGGCATGTGCCACTGACCATGACCCCAAAGTCTACCAAGTACCTTAAACTGCTATGAATCATAACACGAGTCAGCCATGGTCAGAGTGTCCAGTCACAGTGCAGATATATTGGGCATGATTTTGCAGGTATAAACATGGTAGAATACTTGTGGCTCGGTGTGGCTATTGTACGCATTGCCTTGACAAAGTTGGCATGTGCCACTGACCATGACCACAAATGTATCCAATTGACTTTTACTTATACGGATCGTAACACGAGTCAGTGTTATACCCTTTTTTGCCTTCGGCCAGAATCGAATCGGACAGCATGCGAGGATCAGTTCCTTAGGTGTCGTTCGTTCTGCGGTATCCCCGCGGCTCCGCCTCCGTTGCTTTTCCATCTTTACCCTGTCCTGTATCACTCTTTTTGCTCCAATTTGATCAAAGCACGTTTTATTGTCCTGGTAACTTTTTTTAATCACTCAACGGATCATTCACTGAATTAGTATCGGGAACGTATCACACACACATTCCTTCTCCTACTGACCCGTACTTCTCTGGCCAGGATTTCGACTAATCTCAGGACAATCAGTGTGGTTATTCTAACTGTTAGATTTGCTCACTTCAATTAATCACCGGCGGTCAATCATGCATCGGACAACATGACACTCGCTGAGAGACTTCCTCATAACGACCCAAACGATATGACTTTGAACAATCAAAGTAGTTGCATTCAAATAAAAGAGGGAGTACAAACAATCAGCATTTATCTCCTAACCACGCAAACCGTAAGCTTCCTGAGTCGCCGGATCATTGACCGGCGCTGGTCGCCGCACGAGCACCGTGCGGTGCGCGCCGCCTTCGTCATTCGCCCGCGGAACGGCCCGACGTAGCTCCAGTGGCCTGTAAGTACGTCGACCTGCACGGGAACAGGCACGTGCCGAGTCCTCCTCCTGCAAGCGGGCGAGCTCTTGCTGGTAGCACTGGTATGCTCGGTACGCCTCGGCCCGCTCTTCAGCCGCCTCTGCAGTACACCACCCAACGTCACGTGCGACAACCTACCAGCTCTCCACACGGCAGGGCTCGTCGTCGCGGGGAAGTCTCTGCAGCCACGGTTGCCAGAACTGCTCCACGGCTCCACCGGCGGGATGATGCGACCACTGCATCACTCCCAGAACCGTGCGTGCACCAAGCCGATGGGGCACATTGCAGCAGCTGTAGATGGTGTAGAAGGTCATCGGAGAGTCTCTGGGACCGCGCGTGGAGCTGAGTGGCTGGTGCTCCCGTGGGAACTCAGGACCAGGCCATGATGGCTCTGTGATGTGCTCCTCAGGAAGCGGCCTTCCCATTCGGGGATGGCAGCACACACTCTCACACACACACACACTTCTCCTACCCTCATGATTCGGTCTAGCTTCCATACTCTAACTTGTTGCCAGACGGGACGTGGATCCCGCTCGACGGTCTGGTTCGACTGAGGGGCAGCAATCTCTCAGTCCGGCCGACGGTTGCACGACAAGCCTCCCACACCTGGGTCAGGCGAGGGGTCAGCAACGTCGCTTGCCAGTGGCAAACGCCGTCTTGCGAGTCGGGAGTAGAAGCGTCAAATGTCAGTCTTCCACCGTCAGCTTCAGCGCTTTTGCAGCCGAGGATCAACGGTATTACATCAGCAGTCGGTTATTGTCAGCAGTTGGTCCTCTTCTCGTCCTCTCTTATTATCTTCTCCTCACACCGCTTCCCAATACCCCATCCTGCTGGCTAGCCCCTTTCGCAGCTCGCACATCAGAACGCCTTTGGATAAGGTGCCTCGAGTACCGCTCCTCCTTTCAAGGTTCGGACGTGGTTCCGCTACCATCAAGCCAGCCCCGGGCCGTCTTCCCTTCCCCTCGGCAGGTCTGGTCGGGTCATGGTGTCCGCCGCAATATCTTCCTTTGCGCCCCGTCGCTTTCCGGAATGGAACTGCCCTTCTCGCAATTTCTTTCCTCAATCGAGCAGTCGTCGGATGATTCGTCGACCTCCTCCTCCTCTTGAACCCGGGCCCAGCTCTTTCCTCCCCCATCCTTTGGTGGATGAACAAAACATCATTAACACTGTTATACCCTACCCCCGCAAAATAAGCTGGACGTCCCCGTCCATCCGTCCCACTTTCCTTGTTTTGTTCATCCCACTCTCTCCTTTCCGGTGGATCATTCGCCGTTTGACTGGCGCTCTCGTCTCCCTTCTGGCGCAGATTCCCCACCCCCTTTCTCTGGTGATGAATACTCCTCTTCCGCCCACCTCGTCCTCTCCGTACCATCCAATTCTCCGTGGAGCTCTTCTTGTCGTATCTCTTTGTTCCACGCCTTGGGGCTCTGGCGTGGGGTCACCCTGCGTTCTCCTCCCCCTGTCCCTCTTCCCTGCGGCTCCTGCAAGCACCATGCTACCTCCTGCAGCGTGTGGCCGCTGTGCCCGCCTTTGTCGCATGGCTGTCGTTGCTGTACCAAGTGCGGCTCCGAGACTTTGGTGTGCCTGCGTTGCTTCTGACACTGGTTGCCCCGGAGCCTCGGGCACCACATTTACCGCGGCCCCGCAGGGAGGCAGCTGTTGCTGGACTTCTGGTACAGTCCCTGACGGCACCTCCTCGGTGGTCCTGGGCCGCCGGGTAGAGAGCTTATCTTTCCCGGCCCGACGTCGCTTCTTGGTGATGCCTTCCATCTATGCCACAGCATGTCCTGCCCCTTCCTCTGCTGCCCTTTCTTGCTGCTCCTGTTGTTGTGGTGTTGCGCTTGCCCCAGCTTCTTTCTTTTGTACTACCTTGTCTTGATGTGCCGGGGAATGCACCCCAATACCCAACGAAACAAGCCGGGTCCCCCCGGCAAAAGGCTCAGGTCTGTCGGCCGCAGGAACTGCAATTATGGTGATTGGTAGAGGAGGGTGGTATGGGTAATGGGGAGACTGAGGCATCCCTACAAATGTAGCTGCCACTTCCTCCACGTTGTAATCGGCAGGTGTCGCCCGGCCGCGAGGGCCTGCCAACGGACCGGGAGCTTCTCAAGTCGCTCACGTGGCACCATGATGTTGGAAGTGTGGCAGCCCTCGAGCCACACATAGACTCCATCTACGGCCCAAACCTGGTAACACTGGTACAAGAGTGTCGCTTCATTTTGTCGCACCCTGCCCACCTCCTCCCGCTTCGGCCGCACACTGTCACCAACCTGGAAGTCGTCGATCATGAGGCCGGCGTTAGTACGGTCCACCCTGCGCTATGCTGCGACAGACCCCCGAGTTCGAGCCTCTTGGAGGCACCTTTGAAGCTAGGCACCTCGTTGTTTCATGAATTCCATCCGGCAACGGCCGCACCCTCTTCCCGTGGTGGCATTGGCGCGTCAGGCATGAGCGGCATGGTAGCCATGGTTCAATGTTGCTGGCCGTGACGCAGCATGTAGGGTGAGAATCAGGTAGACGAATGAGGTGTGATATTGTATTCGTAGACGATGTCTTTTAGCTGCTTGTCCCAGGGTGCATTGTCATCCGACAACTTCCGGATGGTCTGCGTGATTGCCCCATCCATACGCTCGACCTGGCCTTGTGCCTGCGGCCGGTATGGTACCCCATTCTCAATCTTGATGTTGAAGTACGCCGCTACTTCTGTGAATGTCCCTGCGAAGTGCGAGCCATTGTCACACTTGATGATCTTACATCCACCTCCCCAGTACATGACTTCTTCCTTCAGGAACGTTGTGGCGTGTGCTGCGTCGGCCTTGGGGACCGCCCGAGCCATGACCCACTTGGTCATGTGGTCAATGCCAAGAATCCAGTACACGTTCTTGCGTTGGGTGGTACGGAGGGGGCCATGAAAGTCAATTACAACCATCTCCATTGGTGCGCAGAGGCGGGCGCACACGAAGTGGGACTGGTGGATCCGTTGGGGAGGGTGATGGCAGATGCAAGTCCCACATGTGGCAACAACCTCCCCAATCTGCTTCTTCAATCACACCCAGTAGACCTGTGGGACGAGGGTCTCATATATGGTGGTGGAGCGTGCGTGTATTTGGTATTGTTCTTGCATGATGAGTTTGTCGCGCAGCATCACCGGGGTGTACCAGCGCAGTAAGTATGCATCATCCTCACGCCTCCAGAGCCACCCCTGCAGCCACACATACTTGTCGAGTGTGGCTTGGGCATCGGAGCAAACATGGGCGTCCGGGTAAATTTCCACCATGGTGCGGCCACCAGATAGGACTTGGGCTCGTGCCCAATTGGACCACTCGTATGTTTTGACTGGTGGCTCCTGCTGCCAGTGCTCCGGGTCGCCCCTGGGCGCCAGGGCTAGGAGGCAACATCGCATTTCCCCTAAGGTCTCCGGTGGTGGGCGCTCTTCCATCCGCAGACTCGGCCTGGTGCTGCTCGTCACCCTCCACTGGTGGGAGGGCATCTGTCTGTGTGCACCTGGAGGAGTTGCGTGTGATGGTTGGGTCTGACGTGCCTGTGGAGGTTGTGGTGACTGGACGCCGGATTCGGGAGGAAGCGTGCCGCGCGGTGTTGGAGGCATGACAGGTGCCGTATCAACCAATGGCGCGCGGGCCCCGGTAGGGAGGACTCCTACATGCACAGACTCAGGGATGGCAGGTGGATTATCCACCAGAGCTGGTGTCCCCCCCCCCGGCGCGGCAGGCGAATCCGGGAGGGGAGGGGAGGCTGGTGCAAATCTCGGTCCACCTCGGGACGGTGGATGATCCACCGGCAGCGTTGCCGCCGGGGATGCCGATGGCACTGGAGCAGTAGGGGAAGAGGGAGGTGTCAGGATTTTGAGGAGGGAAGAGTGCAACACAGGAAGGCTCGTGGCGCTGATTGGCACAAGTTATGAGTTGAGCAGGTTGGTAGTAACAAGTTCTGGAGGTGAGCGATGCGAGACAGGCAGCCGGCCGAGGATGGAAGCGATGACAGTTGCGAGAGTGATGAAGAGAAATGATTGATTGATGGAATAGTGGAAGCAAGAGTACATTGATCTACGCTACCTTAAAGCAATGTTGATTGGGCTTTGCTAGGACCCCTGCAAGGTGGAAGTGCTAGTTCGTGTTCTTCGAGAGACGTGTTGCGATGGTTTTGTCGGAGCGCAGCTTGTTCGGATTTCTCGGAGACTTTGGGACATGATAGTGTCGGTGCACGGATCTCGGTTGTGCGTGTCCGTTGAGATTCGTGCGGTTCTTTTATTGTGGGTGCTCGGATGGGCTCCACTCTTCACGCTGATTTCTCTTCTTTGTTTCTGACACCCCTCGTGAAGGGGAACCAGCGTCGAAGCTTGAGGTGTCTCTGGTCCTGAGACCTAGAAGATGTACCATTGTTGCATGTTGGGCCTGGTCTAGGGCTTTCCTGAAGATGTCAGCCATGTTGGCCTTTGAGGCTACATGCTGAACCAATAGTTCCTTTGCCTGTACCTCCTCCCCGATGATGAAGTAGCGTAACTCAATGTGCTTGGTTTGTCCATGGTAGACTGGATTCTCTGTGAGAGCGATGGTGCTTCGATTGTCACACCATAGGGCTGGGAGTGGTTGCGGATATCCAAGGTCTTGCAGTAGGTGTTTTAGCCAGATGGCTTCTTGGGCAGCCATGGTTCCTGCGTACAGTTATGCTTCACATGATGAAAGTGAAACAGAAGAGGACCTGGTGGATCGCCAGCTGATCAGTCCAGAGCCAAGGTGAAAGCTGTAGCCTTGTGACAATTTTCGGTTGGCTTGATCATCTGTCCAGGAGGAGTCGTTGTATCCTTCCAATGTTATCGGCTGAGTTCCTCCCACCTCAAGATAGAAGGAGGCAGTCTCTCCTAGATACCTCAGAACTTGCTTTGCTGCCTTCCAGTGTTGATCACTGTGGTTTCCTTATCCAACGTATCGTGACAGAACACTAAGGGGGAAAGCAAGGTCGAGGCAAGTGCAGACCATAGCATACATCAGTGATCCCACCACTTCAGGATAGGATTTTGGGGAAGGTGATGAGATTGTGTATGCGGGTGAGGTAAGTTTGTGATCCACCGTCATGGGGGTTGGAGCTCCGTTGCTATTCTCAAGTCCAAAGTGCTTCAGGAGTGAGGCAATGTAGGGTTATTGGGACAGAGTTATGAGTCGTTTCTCCCGGTCCCTCTTGATGTCAATTCCCAGATAATGGGTCATTTCCCCAAGGTCTTTCATGGTGAAACGTCCCAGGAGTGCTTGCTTCAGATCCTTGAGAGCACTGGGATTGTTGGAGGCGATAGCAAGATCGTCCACATAGACCAGAATATAGGCCTGCTCATCTGGTCTAGAATAGAGGAACAGACTGGGATCGGCAGTGGAAACTGTGAGTCCCAGGTCAATGAGAGTTGCTCGGAGTTTGGCATGCCATTCTTGAGGGGATTGTTTGAGCCCATAGACGGGGGGATGTAGCTTCAGACAGTGTTGGGCTGGTCTGGTGTGTAGCCTTCGGACACGCCAAGTAGACCGTTTCGTTCAGATCTCCTTGGAGAAAGGCTGTGGACACGTCCATGGCATGCAGTTCCATGTCTTTAGTGGCTGTAATGTGTAGTAGGACTCGTATGATGGTCAGCTTGGCAGTGGGTGAGAAGTTGTCAAAGACGTCCACGCCATATCACTGTGAGAACCCCTTTGCCACGTAGCGAGCTTTGAATTCTGGTGGCTTCCCTAGNGACACACCAAGTAGATAGTTTCGTTCAGATCTCCTTGGAGAAAGGCTGTGGACACGTCCATGGCATGCAGTTCCATGTCTTTAGTGGCTGTAATGTGTAGTAGGACTCGTATGATGGTCAGCTTGGCAGTGGGTGAGAAGTTGTCAAAGACGTCCACGCCATATCACTGTGAGAACCCCTTTGCCACGTAGCGAGCTTTGAATTCTGGTGGCTTCCCTAGACGAATCTTAACACGGAAGACCCATTTCCCTACGACCACATTGGTGTGAGCTGGTCAAGGTACATCAGTGTAGGTGGAGGTAGCCTTGAAGGAGGCCAGTTCGTTTGCAATGGCGGCTCGCCATTGGTCTGTTTGGGGCCCATTTACAACCTCCACATATGTTGTGGGGTGGCAATGGGAGCTATGGTAATGGTGGTGCTGAGTAGAGGAAGGCGATGATAGCATCGTCGTCGAGGATTCATGGGAGGAGTTGGTCGTCGAAGAGAGTTGAGACCGTCTCCAGCTGCAATCCAGGAAGGCAGGAAGGAGGTTCGAAGAAGCTCCACCTGGCGATCTTCCTGGATGTCAAGGTCTCCGTTGGTGTCAGTTAGGGTGATAATCGAGGCTGCTGCTCTGTTTCTGGTAGACTGTCGGAGCACCAGTTCTGCTACTGGTGTCATTCTCGGGACTGGTATCCCAGATGCTGTAGTCATTGCAGGTTCTTCTGTGTCTGCTACTGTTGTTGTTGGTGTTGGTACTGCTGGGACTGGAGGAGGGACTATTGCTGCTGAGGGAAGCGTTCTTCCGAGTGTTGGCAGATGTTCTGAGATGGTTTCACAATCAGCGTTAGGAGTGAGAGGAGTGAGTGGTGGTAGTGCTATTGGTCGTTGTTGTGTGGGAGTGTGTGTAGGAGAGAGGGTTGGTGGAGTGGATACTGTTGGAGGAGTTGCTGGTGTGGCAGGAGCGACTGCTGGAGGTAAGGTGGTCGGAGTTGTAGGCACTGTAACTTGTTATGGAAAGAGTGTCCAGGTAAGAGGAGTAGTGGAGATTGGCGCAGATTGCCGGACGAAAGGAGTAATTTCATCAAAATGGACATCTATGCTCAGGTTTCCTATTTGAGGTCAGGCTCGTAAAATATGTAGGTAGGGGAGTTGAGGGCGAATCCCACGAACATGCAGCGCGAAGCTCGTGGCCCAACTTTGGAGAGACGTGTGTGAGCTCGGTCAAATTGAAAGAGTAGGACGTAGGCTGTGGAACCCCAAACTTGAAGCTTAGAGACATGTGGCTTATATCTCAGCCAGAGTTCAGCTGGGGTGATGTTGGGAAGATGCCTGGCTGGATAAACGTTGTGTACCCTGGTGGCATAGCGGAGTGCATAGGTCCAGGAGGTTTTTGGCGCTCCCGCATGCACGAGAAGAGTGCGCGTGAGAGCGGCCAGGACACTATTCCGTCTTTCTGCCACTTTGTTCTGATCAGGTGCTTCTCGGACACTCATCTCATGCCCAATGCCGCGTTCTACCATGAATTCACGGAGCTCGTGAGATAGGAATTCACCACCTCTGTCTGTCCAGATTTTACCAATGGACCGGTTGAGGCGACTCATCTGATACTTTGACCACTTGACGAAGGCAGGCTTGGCATCGGCTTTAGACGTGAGAGGGATTGTGGCGCCGAAGCGAGAATGGTCGTCCACAATGGTGAGGAAGTACTCATAGCCTTGAAGGGAGGTGGGATGAATTGGTCCCACAAGATCCATGTNTTTCCCAAGACTGCAAGCAGTGCAGGATGGTCATGCAAGGCGAGTTAGTGGGGAGAGCAGTGGCAGGCCTTTTACCATATTTTTGGCCTGAAGACAGAGAAGCGCATTGAAATTTTGATGACCAAGGCGATGATGATGCAGGAGTGGAGGATGTGAGAGGCTGCGGCAGTCACAGGTGGAGGGTTGACTGTCCACTTCAACAGCAAAGATTGCTGTTGTACGAGGAATCTGCAGTCCATAGAGGATGTTGTGAACCTTGAAGGTTGCCAGCGGTTTGTTATCAGCTGTCGTTAGTTGGGCTTCCGAACCATAGGCGGGGAAGAAGATGTTTACACCTTCCTTTTGGAGTTGATGAACAGAATGGAGATTGTGTCGTAAGTCAGGGGTATGGCAATCCCGGATCTGTCCACTTGCTGGTGCCGGAGATGTGAGAGTAGCGGATTAGCGGCAGAGAGATGTCATTCCTTTGGTGGCACTGGTGATGGTTACTGGTGTTGCCAATGGTGTGGTGACGTGAGCAAATTTGAGAGCATGAATAGCACATCCTGAGTCGAGAACTTGTTCGATGTAGAGGGAGTCACATGTTGCAAGAAGAGCCAGCGGAGGAGGTTCTCAATATTGAACGGAGACTTGTGTGACATCGAGAATGGAGGGTTCAATTGCGGTATCACCGTTCGTATTGTCATTGGCTGGCGCGGCGCGAGGTGGAAGGAGGCGAACAAGCACATTTGCGACTGTGAAGAAGATCACTGGAATCATGTTGGCCTGTCAACCAGGGCTGGAAACCCAGTGCTCTGATACCATGTCGGGATTTTGAGGAGGGAAGAGTGCGAGACGGGAAGGCTCGTGGCGCTGATTGGCACAAGTTATGAGTTGAGCAGGTTGGCAGTAACAAGTTGTAGAGGTGAGCGATGCGAGACAGGCAGTTGGCCAAGGATAGAAGCAATGACAGCTGCGAGAGTGATGAAGAGAAATGATTGATTGATGGAATAGTGGAAGCAAGAGTACATTGATCTAAGCTACCTTAAAGTAGTGTTACTTGGGCTTTGCTAGGACCCTTGCGAGGTGGAAGCGCTAGTTCGTTTTCTTNCACTGGAATCATGTTGGCCTGTCAACCAGGGCTGGAAACCCAGTGCTCTGATACCATGTCGGGATTTTGAGGAGGGAAGAGTGCGAGACGGGAAGGCTCGTGGCGCTGATTGGCACAAGTTATGAGTTGAGCAGGTTGGCAGTAACAAGTTGTAGAGGTGAGCGATGCGAGACAGGCAGTTGGCCAAGGATAGAAGCAATGACAGCTGCGAGAGTGATGAAGAGAAATGATTGATTGATGGAATAGTGGAAGCAAGAGTACATTGATCTAAGCTACCTTAAAGTAGTGTTACTGGGCTTTGCTAGGACCATTGCGAGGTGGAAGTGCTAGTTCGTTTTCTTCGAGAGACGTGTTGCGATGGTTTTGCCAGAGCGTAGCTTGTCGGATTTCTCCAGGACTTTGGGACATGATTGTGTCGGTGCACGGATCTTGGTTGTGCGTGTCCGTTGAGATTTGTGCTGTTCTTTTATTGTGGTTGCTCGGATGTACTCCAATCTTCACGCTGGTTTCTCTTCTTCATTTCCGACAGGAGGAGAGAGCGGGCGGGGGAGAGGACTGAAGACTGGAAGCACGTTTTAAGTCTCGCTTCAGAGAGGAGGAGAGGAGGGTGGAGGGGAAGCAAGAGAAGTCGGCAGCTGATCCACGGGGGATGACGCAGTCGTTGGAGATGTGGTCACTGCAGCCACGGGCGGCGCGGGTCGAGGGTGCGGCGGACCCGCGATGATCCCCATCTGAGTGGATGTCAAGGGAGGAAGGGCGGACACCGAGGGCGGGACGGCAGTCGATGGTGGACGGTCAGCTGAGGAATGCTCCTCACGGTTGCAGTGCAATTCTTCACCGCTGGTGCTTGAATTAGATGCCGAGGATGAAGGGCCAATCCGCTGACAGTGAAGCCAGCGCATGAGCATCCTTAGTGCCATCGTGTCAGGAGGGTCGACAGTTTGTACCGGGAAGATAACTGTGAGGCCTGCATGATCTTGCCAATCTCCCTCCACATGGCAGTATGAAGTCCGCACCATGATTCCACGGTGAGCAAATGCGTTCAGTTTTACAGGAAGAGGACCTTGCTGGCGATACTATACCGCCCAGTCGAGAAAGCAGCGAAAAGCTCGCGCTCCACGGTGAAGAGAGAGGTCGAGGAGGTAAAGAAAATAGAGGAAGTTGTGATGGTGCAGATGAAAACTCCATGCCAGGAATGGAAGGAGGTTGGGTTGGGTTCGTTCTGGGTGGGTGGGGATCATGGTCCAGTGTAGGAAACAGCAGAAGGCTGCCGGTCCGGTAGTAGTGGAAACGTCCAGCGGATAGAGGTGCCGTAATTCTTCGAGGTACTCATCCCACTCGTCCTCCAGCCTGTGCACGGCACTGGTGATGAACACGCGGGCCACATCAAAGATCAATTGCTATTGTAGGTACTACACGTGCTCATTGATGAGTTGTTTGGCCTGATCAACCAGTGTGCAGATGGTACGGTATTGCTGGGAGACATCCTCACGGAGGGCCAGGACCCTCGCCCGCTGCTGTGACATATCCTACAGTCTCGCACGATCGGCTGCCCACTCCTCCTCACATTCGGTTCGTAGCTGCTGCAGATCTGGTAACTGCACCTCGAGCTGCTGCAGCCCTGTAGTCAAACGAGCCATCTCTGTACGTGTTGCCCGGAGGGTTCGGCCCAACTATGCTCTTTGGTCAATAAGACACTGCCCTTCCGCTACGGGTGGCTCGTCACCTCTGTCCGCAGCCTCGTTCCAATCATCTTGCAGGCGCCGCACCTCTTGGAGTCTTCCTTGGATTGCCACTGCTCGAGTTTCTTGGACCTAAATGCGCTGTTGTCTGTCAACGCGGGTGGACTTGCACGCATCGAGGGCGTTCCTCACTTGAACCAGGTTGGCAGCAGAGCTGCGTACATGGTCCGCGTACGTCCTCACCCACGTCCCATGCTGCTCCCAGAGTCTCTCCACTCTGACTGTCCATGCTCGATTCTGGGTGATGTGAAGCACGAATGCTTGCCACAGTGCCTCGTTGCTGCGAGGATCAGGTATTTCCGGTGGGGGTGGGGGTGCCGGGCAGGAGTCATCCATACGCAAGGTGTGGAGAAGGTCTTCTGCTTCCGCCATAGTGAGAAACGCTACGAGTGTGCGGGCCTCAAACTCAGAAGCAGCAGCCGCGTTCACTGTGCGTTCAGCGAGTTCGTACTCGTACCGGGCCCAGTTGGTGTGGGCCATCTCTGGCGTGGGGCTGGTGGTGTCAGTCTGTTGCTGTTCTCCAGTAGTGGTTGTGCGATAAGTGTGTTCCAGAGTGTCCAGAACTGTGGTTGTCTCTGTTGTTGACTGGCGGTTACGTAAACGGTGTGAACTTTGTGAACGAGAATTTGAGGACCGCCGTCCTGATCGCGAGAGGGCGCCCAAGCGATTCGGGATCGCCGGGCGGGATGGGCATGCCGCCGTGGTTGTCGAGGGGCGAGGGTCATGTCAGGTTCCAGGTCACATTGATGTGTTGGACGCTCACCTTGAATCCCCCGTGATCGCGTGGAGACGTGTTCTCCTAAGAAGACAATGTCTTGTGAAGCTCCTGTTGTCATTTGCCTACACCGTGTGATGCGGGCATGCACCTCTCTCGGATACGGTGCATGCTCCTCCGGAGAGTCGCTGCTTTCCGTGGACGATGCCGGTGCATCAGCAATGATTCTCATAAAGCGTGCTCCGGTGGATCGATCGCCCGCATGCACTGAGCGGCTGGTGGGGGATGCCTGCTGCGTCGGCAATCGAGCGTCTCGCTGATGTGGCACTTCCGTTGCTTCAAATTGAGGCGGGACGTATGATGGCGCCCCGTCATCGTCGTGCAACGTCATGCATTTTCCCCCGAGCAAAGTTATCACGTCGCATGCCGTCAACCAGTCGTTCGCGAGGAGGACATCGTACGTGGACGTTTCACACACTTGGACCGGCAAGCTTCGGTGAATATTCCCGACCTGAAGGGGAAGTAAATCAATCTGGCCCTCGGATTGGGTGATCTCCCCTCCTGCGGTGCCGAAACAGATGTCGACGGCTCGGATGAGGTTCGACCAATTAAGCCGCCGAATGACGCGCAGGGCGACTGTGGTATGCGTCGCCCCCGTATCCACAATAGCGACGAATTTCACCCTGGCGATCCAGACAGTGCATGAGATCATTGTACAGATGTATTCCGGAAACGGTTGGCGGCACAGGGTCATGGGTCGCCATGCAAGGACCCAAGAATGTCGTGAATGGTCCGCCGAGTTTCATCGACATGATCCCTCGTCCTACGGTGACCCGGCAGTTCGAGCCTATAGTTCACTCTCCACCCGGATGGTGTCAACGCGGCGTTAATCTCCCCGAAGAAAGTCTCACGTTTTGTAATTTGCCCCAGCATATGAGTAAGGACTTCCATCCAAGGCAGCATGAGGTGGGTTTGGTTGAAACATTACCGGATGGCGTCCGCCGCTGATGAACAGACCGCACTTGGTGGCGTCGGCGTCACAACTGGCGGAGTGTGCGCCGTGGGTGTTGAGGCAGGGTCGTGTTGCATACGGTGAAGCCAGTCCCCGTATTCCTTGTGCGTCCATCCTAGCACATTCATGAAGAGGTCGATTCTTCATCGCACATTGATGTGGCCTAAGTTCACGTCGTATCGAGGGAAGCCCTCAAGAGGTACTTCTCAGCGGTGAGGTCGCGCGCCTGGCCTTGAATCAGAACAGTTCCACCGGGAGGGGGCTCGTGCGGAGGTGGTCCACCTCCATATGATGGTATTTTGTGGGAGTTGGGGTCCTTCCACCCTTCACGTGGTAACCGGCTAAGAGCATGTACATTGCGGTTCGCGAATGCAGGTTGATATTTGATCGTGAGGTTGTGTCCTTGTAAAAGTAGGGCCCATTTGCCACTAATTCCCTCGTGGTTTTGCGTCGTAAGCAGCCATTGGAGGGCCTGATGATCTATGAGGATGGTGAAAGGTTTCCCATTCTTGACGTAATATCTATAGAACCGGATAGCCCATAAGACCGCCAGACATTCTCCTTTCATAGGAGGATACTTAGCTTTTGCGTCCTTGAGCGCGCAGTTGCTGTAGCAGACCATCCTCATCATGCCGTCGTCTCCGCGTTGAGACAGGATAGCCCCAATACCTTCCTGTGAGAAGTCTGTTATGGGGACGAACGGCAGATTGAAGTTCGGGAATTCCAGCATCGGCGCCGTGATAAAGCGATGCTTAATCTCGACCCATGAAAGCTGGCAGGCCTCCGTCCACTCAAAGGGTTCATCTTGGTGAGTGAGGCACTGCAAAGGAGGAACAATTGTAGCATGATCACGAACGAACTTGCGCTAGAAGCTGACAAACCCCAGGAAGATCTTGACATGGGACGATGTAATGGGGCGCTTCCACTCACGGACGGCTGCAATCTTACCTGGGTCTGTATATATTTCTTCTGCACTGATGATAAATCCTAGGAACTCCATGCTAACCTCCCCAATGACACACTTGGCGGCTTTCAAACAAAGGTTTGCGGAGCGTAGGACAGAAAACACGGCATCAAGCCAAGCCATCAGCTCTTGGAAGCTAAACGCAAGGACCATGAAGTCATCCACGTAACAACATGTGTTGGGAACATTACGTAGCACTTGGTTCATTACGCATTGAAACTTAGCACCGGCATTGAACAATCTGAAGGGCATACGGGTGAAGGCATATAGCCCGTCCGGGGTGATGAAGGATGTCTTCAGCATAGAGTTTTGATCCATAGGAATAGTGCGAAAGGCAGATTCGACGCCAAGCTTGGCAAACCAACTCTTTCTACGCTGTCGTTCTTGGATGTCAACGATGAGTGGCATCGGGTAAGCATCTTCAATGGTGACCTTGTTAAGGTCACGGAAGTCAACACAGAACCGTTTTGTGCCGTCCGATTTCCCCATAATCAATAGAATGGAGCGCCATGGGCTTTTCACTTTGACAATCACACCCTGTTCCTTGAGCTCACGCAGGCCCTCATTGGTGATATCCTTCTGGTCCTACAGCAGGCGTCGAGCCTTCTGCTTATGTGCAGGTGCGTCTCCCGTGTTAATGACATGGACCGTGTCAACTGCTCTGATCTCCGTTCACTTGTTTCCACATATTTCTTCATGGTAGATGAGAAGCTCCTTGACTTCTTACCTCTGCTCCTCTGTTAGGTGCTCATGGGTCATGTGGTCCCATCGTTGGGAATGTAGGACTGTGGTTGGTGGCAGTTCTTCATCCCCCACCAGACCGGCTCCGAGATCAGGGTCTGGATCCCAATAATCATATACCTGCAAGTTGAAATTGCGGGAGCCACATGGGGAGATAGTGAGGGCCTTTGGTTAACGTGGAGGTGGCTCATCATCGATGCGCAGCCAGCCGACGTCACACATGGGTTCTTCATCTGAGTCTTCTGAACTGGCATCTTCACAGATGGCAGTGTCGTTGTCACACACCAGTATTTTCCCTTTTCGCTTCGCCTCCTCGGCAAGATCGTTTGGGATTGTTGGCTGCGCGGTCACCGGTACGAGTGGGCGGCTTGACACCTGAAGAGGCCCTGGATGAGGTGAGGTGATCGAGGCCCGGCTGAGGTCAACAAGGTGGCATTCTGTTGTGGGAAGGAACAGCCATGTGGGGGATTCAGCTGACGGTTTGGGTATCGGTCCCATGGGGAGCTGCGGTCCATCATCCGTTGGAGTAGCTTGTGCTTGTTCAGGGCATGGCTGCTGGGGTGTGGGTCTGCAATCCATCATCTCTTCTTCCTCGGCTTGTGGCGCAATCACGGGAGGGGTATCATGCTTGGGGAATACCAGGATATCATTCCTGGCTGCGTGGTCTTCAGCACGGGCTTCTTCCAAGGAGAAGGGGTGACCAAACTTCGTAGGCATTGACGTCCTTGGGCCCACAATCAGAGCTGGACATGTGGTATACCCTGATGACGTCAACTGCATGACTCCGTCCACATAGAACAGGCCGGCTTGTCAGGGGATGAGATAATCTGTTCCTAGCAGGACATCGTAGGTGCGGGCCACCGTGACCTGCACCTGCACAACTTTGTGGATGAGGCCCACCTACAGGGGAAGGTGATCCACGTACAACACCGTGTCCTGCGTCCATGTCGTCGGATGCATTCATGACCATCTTAGTTGTTGGTTGAATCTTGTGCTGCCTGCCGATTGCTTGTAGGACTTGAAGTGTCACCGTGGTATGGGTGGCGCCAAGCGCAATGATTGCTACGAACGTTTTGCCACATATCCACACATAAGAGCTAGCCACTTCATGGTGGGGAGCTTGCGTTTGTGGTGGTGCAAGGGGCATGGGCCGCCACCCCCATGTGTCAGGTTTAGCTCTTTTGGCTACCCGGCTGAGTCAGTCATGTGGGGCCCGAGTGCAGCTAAGGCGAATTTCGGCTGGTCGAAGCTTTTTGGCGTACTCCTGCATAATCGCTACGAGGTGGGATTTTACAGTAGATACTCTCCCAAGGATATCTCCTAGAAGGGACGGTGGAAGGAGGTCAGGGCACTTGCCGTTAGCTTGTCGCATGCTGAAGGCGCAAAGGTCACCCTCTGGCGACGTGGAGGCTTGGGACCCATTGGAGGGCGCGTGCGCGGTTCAGGTGGGGGCTTTGGGGGCATCACCGAAATCTGACCTGGTAACCGAGTCGAGCGCGCTTCGACACATGTTTGCAGGTCTGCTTCAGCCCGTTCCTGTTGCTCCTTGTCTTGGCGCATGCGCTCATACATCTCCGTAATCGACCATCCTTCCACACCTTGTACGTGAGCCACCGTGACCAGTTCCCATTCTGCAGCCGTCAGGGGAGTCTCTCAAGTCTGTTTTCCGGAGCGGGGAAGACCGAGCTTCACATTCCGTGCAGGCGTATCTGAGGTAGTTGGCTGAGTAGCAGCTGGTGTCTCTCCCATCTCCCTCTGCTGCGCATACGCCTTCCATTGTGCTGGCCCATTGCCCACCGGACCAGAGGGACAGGCGGTGATGTTGGGACCAACAGCTTGCCGTGCAGCGGCAGGTCTTGGTCCAACCGGTCCACGTCCTTGGTATTGTCCTCCTCTGGGTGGCACGCCTGGCATTGGAGCGGGATTGGGACATTCTCGGTGCCGATGGGTGAATTCTACACATCCATAGCAACTCCCAGGTGGGTAGTTATGGGGGTTCATCGGGTTGGGTGTTCAAGCTCCTACAGGCATGCGAATAGTGGGTGCCACATGTTCCTTTGGAGCAAACTGTTCTCGAGCCGCTTGTCGTTTGATTTCCCTTTACTGATGTTCCACTTCCTCCTTCAGTGCGTTCTGTGTGCTGAAATGTCATAAATCCAAATGTGTTAGCGATCGCCGGGATAATAGAATCCCGGTAATACTCCTTAATCATGCGAAAGGGTATATCGACACATCGCACCGAGATCTTGGTAAACTTGTCGTTGTGTTACTTGATGTTTTCTCCAGCCTTCATGTGGATGGTACTAATCTGGAGCTCTGCTTCTTCGAGGCTCATGAGGTCAAAACGCTTGGTCATCCTGTTCACCAAATCATCAAAGTCAGCAAAAGGACGTTCCTTATACTGTGCAGTGAACCACTCCAAGGATTTCCCTTGTAGCGCTAGGTACACTGCAGGGACAATGTAGTCAGAAGATAGCAACCCATAATCGAGACAAGTACCCAACTTGAACAGCCACATGGCTGGGTCCTCCTCTGGTTCACCCTTGAAGACGTCAAGCTTTGGGAGAGTGTAAGAAGCCTTCGTCGCTGGGTTCGAAGTCAGTTCCTGTCGAGGCACCATTAGCACCTGCGCCCGTGGCGGGGCCTCCACGTGGGATTGATGTGCTTGCACCAGGCCAATTGCCCTAGTACCAGCTGATGAAGCGACTACTGCTCCCCTTGGTCGAGCACGTCCTGCATCGGTTCCTCCCTGTCCAAAACTTCCCATGTGCTGTCTTGCTGAAATCGCTTGTACTCGTACGCTGTAGTGCTTGCCTCCATGAGCCACTGATCCTTGCCCAGGTCCGGTTGAACCACAAGTCATTCGGGGTCTTTGCTAGAGTCTTCCTGCCACAGGTGTGGATAACGTCTTGCTTGCTTGATGATGAAATGACTGCATCTTTGACTGGACAGGTGGTACGGTATATTTGGTTGACGGAGCCCCTGTTAGGATGTGCGTGTCCCCCAAGGCTTGTACTTGTCTGGTGGGGCCGACCGTGGATGAAGCATTGATTCCTCCTTGAGCTGGGACTTCTCGGCGGCGCGACGCTACCAAAACGAAGGATGCCTTGCTCGTTTGCTGTTGGTGTTGGGGTTGTTGCTGAGCATCTGTGCGACGTGAAGTCACGATAGATGGGCCTTCCCGTCGGGTTTCCCTTTGCCGTTTTCCCACCGCCTCCAAGTTCCTCTCTGTTCGTGGTGGAGACACACCGCTGTCGGAGGCCGGTCGACGAGGGTGAATTATTGGGCGAGATGCGAATGCCGGAGGACAGAAGGTGACGAGTTGATGCAGGGCGTGTAAAGCCTGCACCGAAGGGTGATCCAACAATACTTATTCTTCCCCTGCTTGGTCCTCCTGGGCATCGTCCAAGTCTGCACAATCCCCGTCATGGGTGACAGAAGGTGCAGGTGAGGACGCCCTTGGGGTAGAGACCGCGAGGCGCCGCGGTGCGTCATGCGTTGGCGTCATGTCCACTGCCTTGTAAACGGTCCTTCCATCTGGCGTCGTGCCTTTATGGAGCAAGACGGGCCCTTCATCCGCCTCAAGCTCCTGCTCTTCGTCTGATACATAGTCTTCCACTTGCATGGAGTTGCGCTGCCCGTCTGGGTGGCGTGTGTCGTCTTCCTCTAGGTCCTCCTGAAAGGGACTGGCCAACCGTGCCTGTCGAATAGCCTTCCATTCACGGAGTTCCTCAAGCCGTCGCAGGTGAAATTCTTCTTCTTCGTCGGGGTCCGTCTCATCTCCTTTGTTGTACAACTGCGGGGACTGATCATCCACCTGATCCCACTCAAATCTAGGGTCCAGCCCTGGAGGATCTTCTGGGCTTATCTCGTAATGACGCGTGGTGGCGGTTTGCCTCGTCATTTCTTTTTCGGGGACGTGGAGTGCGTTGGGGCTCATCCGTGCGTCGCCAATGGTACAGCTAAATTATTCACCAGCACGGTCGCTCTATCCTCACGCCTTGTAGGTTGGCAGGGACACACCACCGTGATCAGGGAAATTGTTGGGGTTACGGTGACGGATGGCATGCGGTGTCTTCCGTCCGGTGGAAGATTCGACAGCTCCCTCCTTAGAGAACCGCGTTTTGGATTATAGACAGATCTGCAGGTACATTCCACACTCGTCACAGAAAATAAGTGAGTCCATACTCACCGTACCGTTAACACTATTATACCCCTTTTCGCCTTCGGCCGGAATCAGGAGAGACAGTATGCGAGGATCAGCTCCTTAGGTGTCGTTCGTTCTGCGCTATCCCCGCAGCTCCGCTTACTTTCCTTTTCCAACTCTGCCCTGTCTGGTATCACTCTTTTTGCTCTAGTTTGATCAAAGCACGTTTCATCGACCGGGTAACATTTCTTGATCACGCAACGAATCATCCACCGAATTAGTTCCGGGAGTATATCACACACACATTCCTTCTCCTAATGACCCGTACTTCTCTGGCCGGGATTTCGACTAATCTCAGGACAATCAATGTGGTTATTCCAACTGTTAGTTTCGCTCACTTTAATTAATCACCGGCGGTCAATCATGCATCGGACAACATGACACTCGTTGAGAGAATTCCTCCTCACGGCCCGCTGAAGAGCGGGCTGAGGCGATACGCCTTGGTCCGCTCTTCAGCCGCCTCTACAGCACGCCACCCGACGTCACGCGCGACCTCCTGCCAGCTCTCCACGCGGTGGGGCTCGTCGTCGTGGGGAAGTCTCTACAGCCACGGTTGCCAGAACTGCTCCACGGCTCCACCGGCAGGATGATGGGACCACTGCATCACTCCCAGAACCGTGCGTGTGCCAAGCCGACGGGGCACATTGCAGCAGTTGCAGATGGCGTAGAAGGACACTGGAGAGTCTCGGGGACCGCACCTGGAGCTGGGTGGCTGGTGCTCCTGTGGGAACTCAGGACCAGGCCATGATGGCTCCGTGATGTGCTCTTCACGAAGCGGCCTTCCTATCCGGGGATGGCAGCACACCCTCTCACACACACACTTCTCCTACACTCCTGATCCGGTCTAGCTTCCCTTCTCTAACCTGTCGTGAGACGGGACGCGGGTCTCGCTCGACGGACTGGTTTCGACCGAGGGGCAGCAATCTCTCAGTCAGGCCAACGGCTGCAGGGCCAGCCTCCCACACCCGGGTCAGGCGAGAGGTCAGCAACGTTGCTCGCCAATGGTGAACGCTGTCTCGCGAGTCAGGAGCAGAAGCGTCCAATGTCAGTGTTCCACATCAGCTTCAGCGTCTTTGTAGCTCAGGATCAATGGTATTACATTAGCAGTCAGTTCTGGTCAGCAATCGGTCCTCTTCTCGTCCTCCTCTTCTTATATTCTCCTCGCACCGCTTCCCAAGACCCCATCCCGCTGGCTAGCCCCTTTCGCGGCTCGCACATCAAAACGCCTTTAGATAAGGTGCCTCGAGTACCGCTCCTCCTCTTGAGGTTCGGATGCGGTTCCGCTACCATCAAGCCAGCCTCGGGCCGCCTTCCCTTCCTCTTGGCAGGTCTGGTCGGGTCACGGCGTCCGCCGCAATATCTTCCTTCACGCCCCGTCGCTTCCCGGAATTGAACTGCCCTTCTCGCAATTTCTTTCCTCGATCGAGCGATGATCGGATGATTCGTTGACCTCCCCATCCTCCTCTT
>SZWC01002588.1:0-36835 GCA_023375785.1 Penium margaritaceum | reverse complement strand
TCGGTGTGGCTATTGTGCGCAATGCCTTGACAAAGTTGGCATGTGCCACTGACCATGACCACAAAGTTTACCAAGTACCTTAAACGGCTATGAATCATAACACGAGTCAGCCACGGTGAGAGTGCCCAATCACAGTTCAAATGTACTACGCATGACCGTACAGGTATAGATAAGGTAGAAAAAACGGTGGCTTTGCACGGCTATTGTGCGCAATGCCTTCACAAAGTTGGCATGTGCCACTGACCATGACCACAAAGTTTACCAAGTACCTTAAACAGCTTTGAATCATAACACGAGTCAGCCACAGCCAGAGTGTCCAATCACAGTGCACATGTAATATGCATGACCTTGCAGGTATGAACAAATGTAAGAAACCGGTGGCTTGGCACGACTATTGTGCGCAATGCCAATCACAGTGCACATGTACTGTGCATAATCTTGCAGTTATAAATAAGGTAGAATACTGGTGGCTCGGTTTGGCTATTGTGCACAGTGCCTTGACAAGGTTGGCACTGACCATGACCACAAAGTTTTCCAAGTGACTTTAACTTATGTGAATTGTAACACGTGTCAGCCACAGTCGGAGTTCCCAATCATAGTGTACATCTAATATGCATGACCTTGCAGGTATAGACAGGGTAAATTACCGGTGTCTTGGCACGGCTATTGTGTGCAATACCTTGACAAAGTTGGCACGTGCCACTGACCATGACCACAAAGTTTACCATGTGACTTTAACTTTTACGAATTGTAACACGAGTCAGCCACAGTCAGAGTGCCCAATCACAACTCAGATGTACTAGGGATGACCTTGCAGGTATAAAGAGGGTAAAAAACTGGTGTCTTGGCACGGCTATTGTGCGCAATGCCTTGACAAAGTTGGCATGGGCCACTGACCATGACCACAAAGTTTACCAAGTACCTTAAACGGCTATGAATCATAACACGAATTGGCCACGGTCAAAGTGTCCACTCACATTGCAGATATACTGGGCATGACCTTGCAGGTGCAAACAAGGTAGAATACTGGTGGCTCGGTGTGGCTATTGTGCGCAATGCCTTGACAATGTTGGCACGTGCCACTGACCAAGACCACAAATGTATCCAAGTGACTTTTACTTCTATTGATCATAACACGAGTCAGTCACGGTCAGAGTGTCCAATCACTGTGCAGATATGTTAGGCATGACCTTGTAGGCATAAAAAGGGTAGAAAACTGGTGGCTCAGTGTGGCTATTGTGCGCAATGCCTTGACAAAGTTGGCATGTGCCACTGACCATGACCACAAGGTTTACCAAGTGAGTTAAACGTCTTTGGGTCGTACCACGTGTCAGCCACAGTCGGAGTGCCCAATCACAGTGCACATCTAATATGCATTACCTTGCAGGTATGAACAGGGTAAGAAACTGGTGTCGTGGCATGGCTATTGTGCACAATGCCTTGACAAAGTTGGCACGTGCCACTGACCATGACCACAAAGTGTACCAAGTACCTTAGACGGTGATGAATCATAACACGAGTCAACCACGGTGAGAGTGTCCAATCGTGGTGCAGATGTACTAGGCATGATCTTGCAGGTGCAAAAAAGGTAGAATACTGGTGGCTCGGTGTGGCTATTGTGTGGAATGCCTTGAAAACGTTGGCATGTGCCACTGACCATGACCAAAAATATATCCTAGTGACTTTTACTTCTATTGATCATAACACGAGTCCGCAACGGTCAGAGTGTCCAATCACAATGCAGATGTACTAGGCATGAGCTTACACGTGCAAACAAGGTAGAATACTGGTGACTCGGTGTGGCTATTGTGTGCAATGCCTTGACAAAGTTGGCACGTGCCACTGACCATGACCACAAAGTTTACCATGTGACTTTAACTTCTACGAATTGTAACACGAGTCAGCCACATTCAGAGTGCCCAATCACAACTCAGACGTACTAGGGATGACCTTGCAGGTATAAAGAGGGTAAAAAACCGGTGTCTTGGCACGGCTATTGTGTGCAATGCCTTGACAAAGTTGGCATGTGCCACTGACCATGACCACAAAGTTTACCAAGTACCTTAAACGGCTATGAATCATAACACGAGTCAGCCACGGTCAGAGTGTCCAATCACAGTACAGATATAATGGGCATGACGTTACAGGTGTAAACAAGGTATAATACGGGTGGCTCGATGTGGCTATTGTGTGCAATACCTTGACAAAGTTGGCATGTGCCACAGACCATGACCACAAATGAATCCAAGTGATGTTTACTCCTATTGATCACAACACGAGTCAGCCACAGTCAGAGTGTCCAGTCACATTGCAAAAGTAATAGGAATGATCTTGCAGGTTCAAACAAGGTAGAATACTGGTAGCTCGGTGTGGCTATTGTGCGCAATGCCTTGAAAAAGTTGGCATGCGCCACTGACCATGACCACAACGTTTACCAAGTGACTTTAGCTTCAATGAATTGTAACACGAGTCAGCCACAGTCAGAGTGCCCAATCACAGTGCACATCTAATATGCGTGACCTTGCATTTACAAACAAGGTAAAAAACCAGTGGCTTGGCATGGCTCTTGTGCGCATTGCTATGAAAAAGTTGGCATGTGCCACTGACCATGACCACAAATGTATCCAAGTGACATTTACTTCTATTGATCATAACACGAGTCAGCCACGGTCAGAGTGTCCAATCGCAGTGTAGATGTACTAGGCATGATCTTGCAGGTATAAACAAGGTATAATACTGGATGCTTGGTGTGGCTTTTGTGCACATTGCCTTGACAAAGTTGGCATGTTCCACTGACCATGACCACAAGTGTATCCAAGTGACATTTAGCTCTATCGATCATAACACAAGTCAACCACGGTCAGAGTGTGCAATCACAGTGTAGATATACAGGGCATGACCTTACACGTATACACAAGGCACAATACTGGTGGCTCGGTTTGGCTATTATGCGCAATGCCTTGACAAAGTTGGCATGAGCCACATACCATGACCACAACGTTTACCAAATGACTTTAACTTCTACGAGTCGCAACACGAGTCAGCCACGGTCAGAGTGCCCAGTCACAGCGCACATCTGATATGCATGACCTTGCAGGTATAGACAAGGAAAAAACTGGTGTCTTGGCACGACTATTGTGCGCAATTCCTTGACAAGGTTGGCATGTGCCACTGACCATGACCACACCTTTTACCAAGTACCTGAAACGGCTATGAATCATAACACGAGTCTGCCACGGTTAGAGTGTCCAATCACAGTGCAGGTATACTGGGCAGGACCTTACAGGTATAAACAAGGTAGAATATTGGTGGCTCAGTGTGGCTACCCATGACCACAAATGCATCCAAGTGACGTTTACTTCTATTGATCATAACACAAGTCAGCCACGGTCAGAGTGTCCAATCACAGTGCAGATGTACTAGGCATGGTCTTGCAGGTTCAAACAAGGTAGAATACTGGTGGCTAGGTGTGGCTATTGCGTGCAATGCCTTGACAAAGTCGGCATGTGCCACTGACCATGACCACAAAGTTTACCAAGTGAGTTCAACGTCTACGAATCGTAACATGAGTCAGCCACGGTTAGAGTGCCCAATCACAGTGCAGGTGTATTGGTCATGACCTTGCAGGTATAAACAAGGTAGAATATTGGTGGCTCCGTATGGCTATTGTGTGCAATGCCTTGACGAAGTTGGCATGTGCCACTGACCATGACCACAAAGTTTACCAAGTGACTTTAACTTGTACGAATCGTAACACGAGTCAGCCACGGTCAGAGTGTCCAATCACAGTTAAGATGTACTAGACATGACCTTGCAGGTTTAAACAAGGTAAAAAACGTTATTGCACGGCTATTCTGCGCGATGCCTTGACAAAGTTGGCATGTGGCACTGACCATGACCACAAAGTTTACCAAGTACCTTTAACGGCTATGAATCATAATACAAGTCAGCCACGGTCAGAGTGTCCAATCCCAGTGCACATCTAATATGCATGACCTTGCAGGTTTAAACAAGGTAAAAAACGTTATTGCACGGCTATTCTGCGCAATGCCTTGACAAAGTTGGCATGTGCCACTGACCACGACCACAAATGTATCCAAGTGACTTCTACTTCTATTGATCATAACACGAGTCAGTCACAGTCAGAGTGTCCAATCACAGTGCAGATGTACTAGGCATGATCTTTCAGGTGCAAACAAGGTAGAATATTGGTGGTTCGGTGTGGCTATTGTGTGCAATGCCTTGACAAAGTTGGCATGTGCCACTGACCATGACCACAAAGATTACCAGGTGACTTTAACTCCTACGAATCGTAACACGAATCAGCCACAGTCAGAGTGCCCAATCACAGTTCAGATGTACTAGGCATGATCTTGCAGGTACAAACAAGGTAAAAACCCGGTGGCTTGGCACGGCTATTCTGCGCAATGCCTTGACAATGTTGGCATGTGCCACTGACCATGACCACAACGTTTACCAAGTACCTTAAATAAACATGAATCATAACATGAGTCAGCCACGGTCTGAGTGTCCAATCACAGTGCAGATATACTTCAGGGTGAAACCAGTCTTTTTGGACTCGTGAGAAAGACTCGTGAGACCGAGTCTTTTTAAAGACTCACGAGACCGAATCCAGGACCCAGTCTCGTCTCGGACTCGTGGAACATTTTGCTTCAGAGATGGCAAGCACTTGAGCATGACATAACAAGAAGTTTAAATAGTTGGGATAGTATATCATGAAGTATATAAGGTGAGGGCCTTAAGACTTGCTTGTTTTGACTTGATATCCTAACATTTCACTTGTTTTTCGCATTATACATGGAAAAGTCTCACGAGTCCAAGACAAATGGTCTCGCGAGTCCTGGACTCGTGAGACTTTTGAAAAGACTCGCGAGACCGAGTCTGCCAGGAGGCCTCATCTCGCGTATCCGAGTCTGAGACAAGACTCGCGAGTCTGGACTCGGTTACACCCTTGGATATACTGGGCATGACGTTATAGGTATAAACAAGGTAGAATACTGGTGGTTCGGTGTGGCTATTGTGCGCAATGCCTTGAAAAAGTTGGCACGTGCGACTGACCATGACCACAAATGTATCCAAGTGACTTTTACTTCTAATGATCATAACATGAGTCAGCCACGGTCAGAGTTTCCAATCACAGTACAGATGTACTAGGCATGATATTGCAAGTGCAAACAAGGTAGAATACTGGTGTCTCGGTGTGGCTATTGTGCGCAATGCCTTGACAAAGTTGGCATGTGCCACTGACCATGACCACAAAGTTTACCAAGTGACTTTAACTTCTACGAATTGAAACACAATTCAGCCACAGTCAGAGTGCCCAAATCACAGTTCAGATGTACTAGGGATGACCTTGCAGGTATATAAATGGTTAAAAACCGGTGGCTTGGCACGACTATTGTGCGCAATGCCTTGAAAAAACTGGCATGTGCAACTGACCATGTCCACAAAGTTTACCAAGTACCTTAAACGGCTATGAATCATAACAAGAGTCAGCCACGGTCAGAGTGTCCAATCATAGTGCAGATATACTGGGCTTAACCTTGCAGGTACAAACAAGGTAGAATACTGGTGGCTCGGTGTGGCTATTGTGCGCAATGCTTTGACAAAGTTGGCATGTTCCACTGATCATGACCACAAATGTATCCAAGTGACTTGTACTTCTATTGATCGTAACACGAGTCAGCCACGGTCAGAGTGTCGGACCACAGTGCAGATGTACTAGGCATGATCTTGCAGGTTCAAACAAGGTAGAATACTGATGGCTTGGTGTGGCTATTGTGTGCCATGCCTTGACAAAGTTGGAATGTGCCACTGACCATGACCACAAAGCTTGCAAAGTGACTTTTACTTCTACGAATTGTAACACAAGTCAGCCATAGTCAGAGTACCCACTCACAGTGCAGATGTATTAGGCTCGATCTTTCAGGTGCAAACAAGGTAGAATACTGGTGGCTTGGTGTGGCTATTGTGCGCAATGCCTTGACAAAGTTGGCATGTGCCACTGACCATGACCACAAAGCTTACCAAGTGACTTTAACTTCTAAGAATCGTAACACGAGTCAGCCACAGTCAGAGTGCCCAATCACAGTGCACATATAATATGCATGACCTTGCAGGCATAAATAAGGTAAGAAACCGGTGGCATGGCATGGTTATTGTGCGCAATGCCTTGACAAAAATGGCATGTGCCACTGACCATGACCACAAAATTTACCAAGTACCTTTAACGGCTATGAATCATAACACGAGTCAGCCACGGTCAGAGTGTCCAATCACAGTGCACATATACTGGGCATGACCTTTGAGGTGTACACAAGGTACAATACAGGTTGCTTGGTGTGGCTATTGTGCGCAGTATCTTGCAAAAGTTGGCATGTGCCACTGACCATGCCCACAAACGTATCCAAGTGACATTTACTTCTATTGATGAAAACAGGAGTCACCCACAGGTCGAGTGTGCAATCACAGTGCAGATTTACTAGGCATGATCTTGCAGGTGCAAACAAGGTAGAATACTGGTGGCTCGGTGTGGCTATTTTGCGCAATGCCTTGACAATGTCGGCATGTGCCACTGACCAAGACCACAAAGTTTTCCAGGTGACTTTAACTTCTACGAATCGTAACATGAGTCAGCCACGGTTAGAGTGCCCAGTCACAGTGCACATCTAACATGCATGACCTTGCATGTATAAAAAAGGTGAATAACCGGTGGTTTGGCACGGCTATTGCGCGCAATGCCTTGACAATGTTGGCATGTGCCAGTTACCATGACCACAAAGTATACCAAGTACCTCACACGGCTATGAATCATAACACGAGTCAGCCACGGTCAGAGTGTCCGATCACAGTGCAGATGAACTAGGCACGACCATGCAAGTACAAACAAGGTAGAAAACGGGTGGCTCGGAGTGGCTATTGTGCGCAATGCCTTGACAAAGTTGGCATGTGCCACTGCCCATGACCACGGATGTATCCAAGTGACTTTTACTTCTATTGATCATAACACGAGTCAACCACGGTCAGAGTATCCAATCACAGTGCAGATGTACTAGGCATGATCTTGCAGGTATAAGCAAGGTAGAAAACTAGTGGCTCGGTGTGGCTATTGTGCGCAATACCTTGACAAAGTTGGCATGTACCACTGACCATGACCACAAATGTTTCCAAGTGACGTTTACTTCTATTGATCATAACACGAGTCAGCCACGGTCAGAGTGTCCAATCAAAGTGCAGATGTACTAGGCATGATCTTGCAAGGGAAGACAAGGTAGAATTCTTGTGGCTTGGCATGGCTATTATGTGCAATGCCTTGACAAAGTTGGCATGTGCCACTGACCATGACCAAAAGGTTTACCAAGTGCCTTTAACTTCTACGAATCGTAACACGATTCAGCCACAGTCAGAGTGCCCAATCACAGTTCATATGTACCAGGCATGAAATTGTAGGTAGAAAAAAGGTAAAACACCGCTGGCTTGGCACAGCTATTGTGCGCAATGCCTTGACAAAGTTGGCATGTGCCACTGACCATGACCACAAAACTTACCAAGCACCTTAAACGGCTATGAATCATAACACGCGTCAGCCACGGTCAGAGTGTCCAATCACAGTGCAGATACACTGGGCATGACCTTGCAGGTACAAACTGGATGTAATTCTGGTGGCTCAGTGTGGCTATTGTGCGCAATGCCTCGACAAAGTTGGCATGTGCCACTGACCAAGACCACAAATGTATCCAACTGACTTTTACTTCTATTGATCATAACACGAGTCAGCCACGATCAGAGTGTCCAATTACAGTGCAGATGTACTAGGCATGATCTTGCAGGTTCAAACAAGGTAGAATGCTGGTGGCGTGTGTGGCTATTGTGTGCAATGCCTTGACAAATTTGGCATGTGCCGCTGACTATGACCACAATTATATCCAAGTGACTTTTATTTCTATTGATCATAACACGAGTCAGCCACGGTCAGAGCATCCTATCACAGTACGATGTACTAGGCATGATTTTGCAGGTGCAAACAAGGTAGAATACTGGTGGATCGGTGTGGCTATGTTGCGCAATGCCTTGACAAAGTTTGCATGTGCCTCTGACCATGACCACAAAGTTTACAAGTGACTTTAACATCTAGGAATCATAACACGAGTCAGCCACGGTCAGAGTACCCAATCAAAGTGCACATCTAATATGCATGACCTTGCAGGTATAAACAAGGTGAAAAACCGGTGGCTTGTTACGGCTATTGTGCACAATGCCTTGACAAAGTTGGCATGTGCCACTTACCATGGCCACAACGTTTACCAAGTGCATTAAACGGCTATGAATCATAACACGAGTCAGCCACGGGCAGAGTTTCCAATCTCAGTGCAGATGTAATAAGCATGATATTGCAGGTGCAAACAAGGTATAATACTGGTGGATCGGTGTGGCTATTGTACGCAATGCCTTGACAAAGTTGGCATGTGCCACAGACCATGACCACAAAGGTTTCCATGTGACTTTTACTTCTATGAATCGTAACACGAGTTAGCAACAGTCAGAGTTCCCAATCACATTGCAGATGTACTGGGCACAATATTTCAGGTGCAAACAAGGTAGAATACTGGTGGCTTGGTGTGGCTATTGTGCGCAATGCCTTGATAAAGTTGACATGTGCCACTGACCATGACCACAAAGCTTACCAAGTGACTTTAACTTCTAATAATCGTAACACGAGTCAGCCACAGTTAGAGTGCCCAATCACAGTGCACATCTAATACGCATGGCCTTGCAGGCATAAGCAAGGTAAAAAACTGGTGGCTTGGCATGGCAATTGTGCGCGATGCCTTGACAAAGTTGGCATTTGCCACTGACCATGACCACAAAATTTACTGAGTACCTTAAACGGCTATGAATCATAACACGAGTCAGCCATGGTCAGAGTGTCCAATCGCAGTGCAGATACATGGCATGATCTTTCAGGTGCAAACAAGGTAGAATACTGGTGGCTCGGTGTGGCTATTGTGCGCAATGCCTTGACAAAGTTGGCATGTGCCACTGACCATGACCACAAAGTTTACCAAGTAACTTTAACTTATATGAATCATAACAAGAGGCAGCCACGTTCAGAGTGTCCAATCACAGTGCAAATGTACTAGGCATGATCTTGCAGGTGCAAACATGGTAGAATACTGGTGGCCTGGTGTGGCTATTCTGCGCAATACCTTATAAATGTTGGCATGTGCCACTGACCATGACCACAAATGTATCCAGGTGACTTTTACTTCTATTGATCGTAACACGAGTCAGCCACGGTCAGAGTGCCCAATCACAGTGCACATCTTATATGCATGACCTTAAAGGAATAAACAAGGTAAAAAACCGGTGGCTTGCTACGGCTATTATGCGCAATGCCTTGACAAATTTGGCATGTGTCACTGTCCATGACCACAAAGATTGCCAAGTGACTGTAACTTATACGAATCGTAAGATGAGTCAGCCACAATCAGGGTGCCCAATCATAGTGCATATCTTATATGCATGACCTTGCAGATATAAACAATGTAAAAAACCGGTGGCTTGGTACGGCTATTGTGCGCACTGCCTTGACAAAGTTGGCATGTGCCACTGACCATGACCACAAATGTATCCAAGTGACTTGTACTTCTATTGATCATAACACGAGTCAGCCACGGTCAAAGTGTCCAATCACAATGCAGATGTACTATGCATGATCTTGCAGGTACAAACCAGATAGAATACTGGTGGCTCGGTGTGGCTATTGTGCGCAATGCCTTGACAAAGTTGGCATGTGCCACTGACTATGACCACAAATGTATCCAAATGACTTTTACTTCTATTGATCATAACACAAGTCAGCCACGGTCAGAGTGTCCAATCACAATGCAGATGTATTAGGCATGATCTTGCAGGTGCAAACAAGGTAGAATACTGGTGGCTCGGTGTGGCTATTGAGCGCAATGCATTGACAAAGTGGGCATGTGCCACTGACCACGACCACAACGTTTACCAAGTGACATTAACTTCTACGAATCGTAACACGATTCAGCCACAGTCAGAGTGCCCAATCACAGTTCATTTGTACTAGGCATGTCCTTGTACGTATAAACAAGGTAAAACACCGGTGGCTTGGCACGGCTACTGTGCGCCATGCCTTGACAAAGTTGGCATGTGCCACTGATCATGACCTCAAACTTTACCAAGTACCTCAAACGGCTATGAACCATAACACGAGTTAGCCACGGTCAGAGTTTCCAATCACAGCGCAGATATACTGGGTATGACCTTCCAGGTACAAAAAATGTTTAATACTGGTGGCTTGGTGTGGCTATTGTGCGCAATGCATCGACAAAGTTGGCATGTGCCACTGACCATGACCACAAATGTGTCCAACTGACTTTTAATTCTTTTGATCATAACACGAGTCAGCCACGGTCAGAGTGTCCAATTACAGTGCAGATGTACTAGGCATGATCTTGCAGGTTCAAACAAAGTAGAATGCTGGTGGCTCGGTGTGGCTATTGTGTGCAATGCCTTGACAAAGTTGGCATGTGCCACTGACCACGACCACGAATAAATCCAAGTGACATTTACTTCTATTGACCATAACACGAGTCAGACACGATCAGAGTGTCCAATCACAGTGCAGATGTACTAGGCATAATCTTATGGGTACAAACAAGGTAGAATACTGGTGGCTCGGTGTGGCTATTGTGCGCAATGTCTTGACAAAGTTGGCATGTGCCACTGACCATGACCACAGATGTATCCAAGTGACTTTTACTTCAATTGATCATTACACAAGTCAGCCACGGTCAGAGTGTCCAATCACAGTGTAGATGTACTAGGCATGATCTTAAAGGTACAAACAAGGTAGAACACTTATGGCTCGGTGTGGCTATTGTGCGCAATGCCTTGACAAAGTTGCCATGTGCAACTGACCATGACCACAAAGTTTACTAAGTGACTTTAACTTCTACGAATCGTAACACGAGTCAGCCACAGTCAGAGTGCCCAATCACAGTGCACATCTAATATGCATGACCTTGCTGACATAAACAATTTAAAAGACCGGTGGCTTGGCATGGCTAATGTGCGCAATGCCTTGACAAAGTTGTCATGTGCCACTGACCATGACCACAACGTTTGCCAAATACCTTAAATGACTATGAATCATAACACGAGTCAGCCACGGTCAGAGTGTCCAATCACAGTGCAGATGTACTAGGCATGATCTTTCAGGTACAAACAAGGTAGAATACTGGTGGCTCGGTGTGGCTATTGTGCGCAATGCCTTTACAATGTTGGCGTGTGCCACTGACCATGACCACAAATGTATCCAAGTGACTTTAACTTCTATTGATCATAACACGTGTCAGCCACGGTCAGAGTATCCAATCATAGTGCAAATGTACTAGGCATGATCTTGCAGGTACAAACAAGGTTGAATACTGGTGGCCTGGTGTGGCTATTGTGCGCAATGCCTTGACAAAGTTGGCATGTGCCACTGACTATGACCACAAATGTATCAAAGTGAATTTTACATCTATTGATCATAACACAAGTCAGCCACGGTCAGAGTGTCCAATCACAGTGCAGATGTATTAGGCATGATCATGCAGGTGCAAACAAGGTAGAATACTGGTGGCTTGGTGTGGCATTTGTGCGAAATGCCTTGACAAAGTTGGCTTGTGCCACTGACCACGACCACAAAGTTTACCAAGTGACTTTAACTTCCACGAATCGTAACACAATTCAGCCACAGTCAGAGTGCCCAATCACAGTTCATATGTATTAGGCATGACCTTGTAGGTATAAGCAAGGTAAAACACCGATGGCTTGGCACGGCTACTATGCGCAATGCCTTGACAAAGTTGGCATGTGCCACTGACCATGACCTCAAAGTTTACCAAATACCTTCAACGGCTATGAATCATAACACGTGTTAGCCACGGTCAGAGTGTCCAATCACAGTGCAGATATACTGGGTATGACCTTGCAGGCACAAACAAGGCAGAATACTGGTGGCTCCCTGTGTGCAATGCTTCGACAAAGTTGGCATGTGCCACTGACGATGACCACAAATGAATCCAACTGACTTTTACTTATACTGATCATAACACGAGTCAGCCACGGTCAGAGTGTCCAATTACAGTGCATATGTACTAGGCATGATCTTGCAGGTTCAAACAAGGTAGAATGCTGGTGGCTCGGTGTGGCTATTGTGTGCAATGCCTTGACAAAGTTGGCATGTGCCACTGACCATGACCACAAATATATCCAAGTGCCTTTTATTTCTATTGACCATAACACGAGTCAGACACGGTCAGAGTGTCCAATCACTGTGCAATGTACTAGGCATGATCTTGCATATACAAACAAGGTAGAATACTGGTGGCTCGCTGTGTCTATTGTGCGCAATGGCTTGACAAAGTTGGCATGTGCCACTGACCATGACCACAAATGTATCCAAGTGACTTTTACTTCTAGTGATCATAACACGAGTCAGCCATGGTCAGATTGTCCAATCACAGTGCATATGAACTAGGCATGATCTTGTAGGTACTAACAAGGTAGAATACTGGTGGCTCGGTCTGGCTATTGTGCGCAATGCCTTGACAATGTTTGCATGTGCCTCTGACCATGACCACAAAGTTTACCAAGTCACTTTAACTTCTACGAATCATAATACAAGTCAGCCACGGTCAGAGTACCCAATCACAGTACACATCTAATATGCATAACCTTGCAGGTATAGATAGGGTAAAAAACTGGTGGCTTGGCACGGCTATTGTGCGCAATGCCTTGACAAAGTTGACATGTATCACTGACCATGACCACAAAGTTTACCAAGTGACTTGAACTTCTACGAATCGTAACATGAGTCAGCCACAGTCAGAGTACCCAATCATAGTGCACATCTTATATGCATGACCTTGCAGATATTAACAAGGCAAAAAACCGGTGGCTTGACACGGCTATTGTGCGCAATGCCTTGACAAAGTTGGCATGTGCCACTAACCATAACCACAAGTGTACCCAAGTGATGTTTACCTATATTGATCATAACACGAGTCAGCCACGGTCAGAGTGTCCAATCACACTGCAGATGTGCTAGGCATGATCTTGCAGGTGCAAACAAGGTAGAATACTGGTGGCTCGGTGTGCCTGATGTGCGCAATGCCTTTACAAAGTTGGCATGTGCCACTGACCATGACCACAAATGTATCCAAGTGACTGTCACTTCTATTGATCATAACACGAGTCAGCCACGGTCAGAGTGTCTTATCACAGTTTAGATATACTTAGCATCATCTTACAAGTGTAAACAAGGTAGAATAAGGGTGGCTCGCTGTGGCTACTGTGCGCAATGCCTTGACAAAGGTGGCATGTGCCACTGACCATGACCACAAATGTATCCAAGTGACTTTTACTTCTATTGATCATAGCAGGAGTCAGCCACGGACAGACTGTCCAATCAGAGTGCAGATGTACTAGGCATAATCTTGCAGGTATAAACAAGGTGGAATACTGGTGGCTCGGTGTGGCTATTGTGCGCAATGCCTTCAGTAAGTTGGCATGTGCCACTGACCATGACCACAAATGTATCCAAGTGACTTTTACTTCTATTGAACTACATGAATCAGCCACGGTCAGAGTGTCTAATTACAGTGCAGATATACTGGGCATGACCTTAAATGTATAAAAGGATAGAATACTGGTGGCTCGGTGTGGCTATTGTGCGCGATGCCTTGACGAAGTTGGCAAGTGCCCCTGACCATGACCACACAGTTCACCAAGAACCTTAAACGACTATGGATCATAACACGAGTCCGTCACGGTCAGAGTGTCCAATCACAGTGCAGATATACTGGGCATGACCTTGCAGGTATAAAAAAGGTAGAATACTGGTGGCTCGGTGTGGCTATTGTGCGCAATGCCTTGACAAAGTTGGCATGTGCCACTAACCATGACCACAAATGTATCCAAGTGAATTTTACGTCTACCAGTTGTAACTTGAGTCAGCCACAGTCAGAGTGCCCAATCACAGTGCAGATGTACGAGGCATGACCTTGCAGGTATAGACAAGGTAAACAACCGGTGGCTTGGCACGGCTATTGTACGCAATGCGTTGACAAAGTCGGCATGTGCCACTGACCATGACCACAAATTTTACCAAGTACCTTCAACGGATATGAATCATTACAAAAGTCAGACACGGGCAGAGTCTCCAATCAGAGTGCACATATACTGGGCATGACCTTGTCGGTACACACAGGATAGAATACTGGTGGCTTTCTGAGGCTATTGTGCACAATGCCTTGACAAAGTTGGCATGTGCCACTGACCATGACCACAAATGTATCCAAGTGACTTTTAGTTCTGTTGATCATAACACGAGTCAGCCACGGTCAGAGTGTCCAATCACAGTGCAGATATACTCGAAATGACCTTGCAGGTGTAAACAAGGTAGAATACTGGTGGCTCGGCGTGGCTATTGTGCGCAATGCCTTGACAAAGTTGGCATGTGCCACTGACCATGACCACAAAGTTTACCAAATACCTTAAACGGCTATGAATCATAACACGAGTCAGCCACGGTCAGAGTGTCCGATCACAATGCAGACTTACTAGGCATGATCTTGCAGGGAAAAACAAGGTAGAATACTGGTGGCTCGGTGTGGCGATTGTGCGCAATGCCTTGACAAAGTTGGCATGTGCCACTGACCATGACCACAAATGTATCAAAGTGACTTTTACTTCTATTGATCATAACACGAGTCAGCCACGGTCAAAGTGTCCTGTCATTGTGCAGATGTACTAGGCGTGTTCTTTCAGGAACAAATAAGGTAGAATACTGGTGGCTCGGTGTGGCGATTGTGCGCAATGCCTTGACAAAGTTGGCATGTGCCACTGACCATGACCACAAAGTTTACCAAGTGACTTTAACTTCTACAAATAGTAACACGAGTCAGCAACGGTCAGAGTGCCCAATCACAGTGCACATCTAGTATGCATGACCTTGCAGGTATAAACAAGGTAAAAAACTGATGGCTTGGCATGGCTAATGTGCGCAATGCCTCGACAAAGTTGGCATGTTCCACTGACCACGACCACAACGTTTACCAAGTACCTTAAATGGCTATGAATCATAACACGAGTCAGCCACGGTCAGAGTGTCCAATGACAGTGCAGATGTACTAGGCATGATCTTGCATGTACAAACAAGGTAGAATACTGGTGGCTCAGTGTGGCTATTGTGCGCAATGCCTTGACAAAGTTGGTGTGTGCCACTGACCATGACCACATATTTATCCAAGTGACTTTTACTTCTATTGATCATAACACGAGTTTGCCACGGTCAGAGTATCCAATCACAGTGCAGATGTACTAGGCATGATCTTGCAGGTACAAAAAAGGTAGAATACTGGCTTGGTGTGGCTGTTGTGCGCAATGCCTTGACAAAGTTGGCATGTGCCACTGACCATGACCACAAATGTATCCAATTGACTTTTACTTATACTGATCATAACACAAGCCAGCCACGGTCAGAGTGTCCACTCACAGTGCAGATGTATTAGGCATGATCTTGCAGGTGCAAAAAAGGTAGAATACCGGTGGATCGGTGTGGCTATTGTGCACAATGCCTTGACAAAGTTGGCATGTGCCACTGACCATGACCACAAAGTTTACCAAGTGACTTTAACCTCTACGAATCGTAACACGAGTCAGCCACAGTCATAGTGCCCAATCACAGTGCACATCTAATATGCATTACCTTGCAGGTATAAACAAGGTAAACCGGTGGCTTGGAACAGCTATTGTGCGCAATGCCTTGACAATGTTGGCATGTGCCACTGACCATGACCACAAAGTTTACCACGTACCTTTCACGGCTTTGAATCATAATACGAGTCAGCCACGGTCAGAGTTTCCAAGCAGAGTGCAGATATACTAGGCATGACCTTGCATGCATAAATAAGGTAGAATACTGGTGGCTCGGTGTGGCTATTGTGTGCAATGCCTTTACAAAGTTGGCATGTTCCACTGACCATGACCATAAATGTATCCAAGTGACTTTTACTTCTATTGATCATAACACGAGTCAGCAACGGTGAGAGTTTCCAATCATAGTACAGATGTACTATGCATTATCTTGCAGGTACAAACAAGATAGAATACAGGTGACTTGGTGTGGTTATTGTGCGCTATGCCTTGACAAAGTTGGAATGTGCCACTGACCATGACCACAAATGCATCCAAGTGACGTTTACCTCTATTGATTATAACACGAGTCAGCCATGGTCAGAATGTCCAATCACAGTGCAGATGTACTAGGCATGATCTTACAGGTGCAAACAAGATAGAATACTAGTGGCTCGGTGTGGCTATTGTGCGCAATGCCTTGACAAAGTTGGCGTGTGCCACTGACCATGACCACAAAGTTTATCAAATGACTTTAACTTCTACGAATCATAACACGAGTCAGCCACGGTCAGAGTGTACAATCACGGTGCATATGTAATATTCATGACCTTGCAGGTATGAACAAAGTAATAACCGGTAGCTTGCCACGGCTAATGTGCGCAACGCCTTGACAAAGTTGGCATGTGCCACTGACCATGACCACAACGTTTACCAAGTACCTTAAACGGCTATGAATCATAACACAAGTCAGCCACGGTCAGAGTGTCCAATCACAGTGCAGATATACTGGGCATGACCTTACAGGTAGAAACAAGGTAGAATACTGGTGCTTCGGTTTGGCTATTGTGCACAATGCCTTGACAAAGTTGGCATGTGCCATTGACCATAACTACAAATGTATCCAAGTGACTTTTACTTCTATTGATCATAACACGAGTCAACCACGGTCAGAGTGTCCAATCACAGTGCAGATATACTGGGCATGACCTTGCAGGTACAAACAGTGTAGAATACGGGTGGCTTGGTGTAGCTATTGTGCGCAATGCCTTGACAAGGTTGGCATGTGCCACTGACCATGACCACAAATGTATCCAAGTGACTTTTACTTCTATTGATCATGACACGAGTCAGCCACGGTCATAGTGTCCAGTCACAGTGCAGATGTATTAGGCATGATCTTGCAGGTGCAAACAAGGTAGAATACTGGTAGCTCGGTGTGGCTATTGTGCAGAATGCCTTGACAATGTTGGCATGTGCCACTGACCATGACCACGAATATATCCAAGTGACTTTTACTTCTATTGATCATAACACGAGTCAGCCACGGTCAGAGTGTCCAATAACTGTGCACATGTACTAGGCATGAACTTGCAGGTATGAACAAGGTAGAATACTAGTGGCTTGGCACGGCTACTGTGCACAATGCCTTGACAAAGTTGGCATGTGCCACAGACCATGACAACAAAGTTTACCAAGTGACTTGAACTTCTACAAATCATAACACGAGTCAGCCACGGCCAGAGTACCCAATCACAGTGCACATCTACTATGCCTGACCTTGCAGGTATAAGAAAAGGTAAAAAAACTGGTGGCTTGGCATGGCTACTGTGCGCAATGCATTGACAAAGTTGGAATGTGCCACTGACCATGACCACAAAGTTTACCAAGTAACTTTAACTTCTACGAATCATATCATGAGTCAGCCACGGTCGGAGTGTCCAATCACAGTGCAGATGTACTAGGCATGATCTTGCAGGTGCAAACAAGGTAGAATACTGGTGGCTCGGTGTGGCTATTGTGCGCAATGCCTTGACAAAGTTGGCATGTTCAACTAACCATGACCACAAAGTTTACCAAGTTACTTTAACTTCTAGGAATCATAACACGAGTCAGCCACGGTCAGAGTACCCAATTGCAGTGCACATCTAATAAGCATGACCTTGCAGGTATAAAAAAGGTAACAAACCGGTGGCTTGGCACGGCTTTTGTGCGCAATGCCTTGACAAAGTTGTTATGTGCCACTGACCAGGACAAGAGCGTTTACCAAGTGACTTTACCTTCTACGAATCATAACACGAGTCAGCCACGGTCAGAGTGTCCAATCACAGTGCAGATGTACTAGGCATGATCTTGCGGGTGCAAACAAGGTAGAATACTGGTGGGTCGGTGTGGCCATTTTGCGAAATGCATTGACAAAGTTGGCATGTGCCACTGACCATAACCACAGAGTTTACCAATTGACTTCAACTTCTACGAATCATAACACGAGTCAGCCACGGTCAGAGTACCCAATCACAGTGCACATCTAATATGCATAACCTTGTAGGTATAAGCAAGGTAAAAATCCGGTGGCTTGGCAGGGCTATTGTGCGCAATGCCTTCACAAAGTTGGCATGTGCCACTGACCATGACCACAAAGTTTACCAAGTAACTTTAACTTCTACGAATCATAACACGAGTCAGCCAGGATCAGAGTGTCCTATCATAGTGCAGATGTACTAGGCATGATCTTGCAGGTGCAAACAAGGTAAAATACTAGTGGCTCGGTGTGGCTATTGTGCGCAATGCCTTGACAAAGTTGGCATGTGCCACTAACCATGACCACAAAGTTTACCAAGTGACTTTAACTTCTACGATTCATAACACGAGTCAGCCATGGTCAGAGTATCCAATCATAGTGCAAATCAAATATGAATAACCTTGCAGGTATACACAAGGTAAAAATCCGGTGGCTTGGCATGGCTATTGTGCGCAACGCCTTGACAAAGTTCGCATGTGCCACTGACCATGACCACAACGTTTACCAAGTGACTTTAACTTCTACGAATCATAACACGAGTAAGCCACGGTCATAGTATCCAAACACAGTGCAGATGTACTAGGCATGATCTTGCATGTGTAAACAAGGTATAATACTGGTGGCTCGGTGTGGCCATTGTGCGCAATGCCTTGACAAAGTTGGCATGTGCCACTGACCATGACCACAAAGTTTACCAAGTGACTTTAACTTATACGAATCATAACACGCGTCAGCCACTTTCGGAGTACCCAATCAAAGTGCACATCTAATATGCATGACCTTGCAGGTATAAACAAGGGAAAAAACCGGTGGCTTGGAACGGCTATTGTGCGCAATGCCTTGACAGAGTTGGCATGTGCCATTGACGATGACCACAATGTTTACCAAGTGACTTTAACTTCTACGAATCATAACACGAGTCAACCACGGTCAGAGTGTCCAATCACAGTGCAGATGTACCAGGCATGATCCTGCAGGTGAAAACAAGGTAGAATACTGGTGGCTCAGTGTGGCCATTGTGCGTAATGCCCTGACAAAGTTGGCATGTGCCACTGACCATGACCACAAAGTTTACCAGCTGACTTTAAAATCTACTAATCATAACACGAGTCAGCCACGGTCAGAGTACCCAATCACAGTGCACGTATAATATGCATGACATTGCAGGTATAAACAAGGTAAAAAACCGGTGGCTTGGTATGGCTATTGTGCGCAATGCCTTGACAAAGCTGGCATGTGCCACTGATCATGACCACAAAGGTGACCAAATAACTTTAACTTCTACAAATCATCACACAAGTCATCCACGGTCAGAGTGTCCAATCACAGTGCAGATGTACTAGGCATGATCTTGCAGGTGCAAACAAGGTAGAATACTGGTAGCTTGGTGTGGCTATTGTGTGCAATGCCTTGACAAAGTTGGCATGTGCCACTGACCATGACCACAAAGTTTACCAAGTGACTTTAACGTCTACAAATCATAACACGACTCAGCCACGGTCAGAGTACCCAATCACAGTGCACATCTAATCTGCATGACCTTGCAGGTATAAACAAGGTAAAAAACCGGTGGCTTGCCACAGCTATTTTGCGCAATGCCTTGACAAAGTTGGCATGTGCCACTGACCATGACCACAAAGTTTACCAAGTGACTTTAACTGCTACGAATCATAACAAGAGTCAGCCACGGTCAGAGTGTCCAATCACAGTGCAGATGAACTAGGCATGATCTTGCATGAGCAAACAAAGAAGAATACTGGTGGCTTGTTGTGACTATTGCACGCAATGCCTTGACAAATTTGGCATGTGCCACTGACCATAACCACAAAGTTTACCAAGTGACTTAAACTTGTATGAATCATAACACGAGTCAGCCATGGTCAGAGTGTCCAATCACAGTGCAGACGTACTAGGAATGATCTTGTAGGTGCAAACAAGGTAGAATACTGGTGGCCCGGTGTGGCAATTGTGCGCAGTGCCTTGACAAAGTTGGCATGTGCCACTGTCCATGACCACAATGTTTACCAAGTGATTTGAACTTCTACGAATTGTAACACGAGTCAGCTCTGGTCAGAGTACCCAATCACAGTGCAGAAGTACTATGCATGACCTTGCAGGTATGAACAAGGTTAAAAACCAGTGGCTTGACATGGCTATTGTTCGCAATGCCTTGACAAAGTTGGAATGTGCCACTGACCATGACCACAAAGTTTACCAAGTGACTTTAACTTCTACGAATCATAACACGAGTCGGCCACGGTCAGAGTGTCCAATCACAGTGCAGATGTACTAGGCATGATCGTGTAAGTGCAAACAAGGTATAATACTGGTGGCTTGGTGTGGCTATTGTGCACAATGCCTTGACAAAGTTGGCATGTGCAACTGACCATGACCACAAAGTTTGCCAAGTACCTTTAGCGGCTATGAATCATAACACGAGTCAGCCACGGTCAGAGTGTCCAATCATAGTGCAGATATAGTGGGCATGATCATGCAGGTATAAACCAGGAAGAATACTGGTGGCTCGGTGTGGCTATTGTGCGCAATGCCTTGACAAAGTTGGCATGTGCTACTGACCATGACCACAATGTTTACCAAGTGACTTTAACTTATATGAAGCATAACACGAGTCAGCCACGGTCAGAGTGTCCAATCACAGTGCAGATATACTGGGCATGACCTTGTAGGTGTAAACAAGGTAGAGTACTGGTGGCTTGGCGTGGCTATTGTGCGCAGTGCCTTGACAAAATTGGCATGTGCAACTGACTATGACCACAAATGTATCCAAGTTACTTTTACTTCTGTTGATCATAATACGAGTAACCCACGGTCAGAGTGTCCAATCACAGTGCAGATGTGCCAACCGAGCCTCGTCAGAGAGTGAGATAAAAAAGGAGTCCGGTGGAACAAGACGCAGGGTGTACAATGAGCCGGAGAGATCTTTCTAGCCCGGGCAACGCCCCGACGGCTGAGGAATAGACCGGTCCGAACAGCACACCCTGCCCGGACTCAGGGGAGTGGACCCCCTCCCGCTAATCCGGCCCGAATGGTGAGCTGACAGCGGCAGCCCACCCAACGGGATCTGAAGACAGAGGAAGAACCAGGCAGGATAAGGCTGGAGAAGATTTGCAGGTGCGAGCGGCGTGGCTCCGGTCCGGAACAGGCCTGCATTTGGCATTATGCGAGGACCGAGGTGTAGGAGAACAGAGAGAAGAGAGTGCAGAGACGAGGAGATAGAGGATAATGAAGGAGGGAGTGCGCAGAAAAGAGAAAGGGGTGGATGTCCCGCGTCCGGTCCAATGCCTCATATGGGGAGGACGGAAGCGGAGAACAGCCAACAGTGGCACGCACAGGCAAGGGAGGTAGGAAAGTAGTCACACACAACCCGTGTCCGTGCCAACGCCTCATTTGGGGGCACGGAAACGGGAAGTGACGACGGCTCCACCAAAAGACCGTCTCTGTCCGTCCCAATGCCTCAAACAGGGGGGAAAGAGAGAGCCGGGAAAGAGCAGTAGCAGGGGAGGAGCGGAAAGAAAATAGCACCGAGAGAGCTTAGTAAGAGGAGAGAAGACATATGCAAGTGCAGAAATGAGCGTGGCGGTCGGCAGAGAGGGCTTTGGTGAAGATGACAGCAGTCTGATCAGCAGTAGGGAGGTAGTGGTGACGACCTCGCATTCTGCGACAGCGTCATGAACGTAGTGATAATATTGAAGGACGTGTTTGGTGCGATCATGTAGGACCGGGTCCTCGAAAAGAGCAATGGAACCTTCGTTGTCACGGTGAATGGGTGTGGATTCAAGTTGATCAAAGCCAAGCTCGCTCAGAAGCATGCAGAGCCAGATTGCTTCTCTCGTGTATTCACTTTCAGCAATGTATTGAGCTTCCGTAGAAGAGAGAGAGACCACCGATTGCTTCTTGTTGCGCCAGCTGACGGGTCCACCATTGAGGAGAAAAACATATGTGGAGGTGGAGCGACCGGTGGTTTGGTCACCAGAGATATCAGCATCACAGACGCCCTGGAGAAAATTGTTCCCAAAGAAGTAGCGGATCGCAAGGGAGGCGGATCAATGGAGGTAGCGGATGCTGCATTTGGCGGCCACAATTTGGGCAGTGGCAGGGCATTGGCATCCATGACTGAGAAGACCAACGGAAAATGAGAGATCAGGTCGCGTAGCCTCGGAGGAGTACATCATTGAGTCCACCTTGCGCGGGAAAGCTTGGATATCTTCCAACGTGGCCAAAGGTGTGTCCGCTGTGACTAGTGTGGTATGTCTGTGATCCTTGGAAAGTGGTGTAGTTTGGGGAACGGATGTTCCAGGGCCGAACTTGTCGGCTACACGTTGAGCGGAAGTGGCCTGAGTAAGCATTACTTGACCTTGCGTGATGTCATGAGTGACTTGAATACCAAGGTAGTACTTGAGGGGTCCCATGTCTGTCATCTCAAAACGGCAAGACCGCTACTGTTTGAGTGTATCGAGAACAGAGAGCGACGGTCCAAAGAGGAGGAGGTCGTCCATGTAGAGGATAACGCCAATACGATTGGACACTCCACGAAAGTACACTGAGTGGTCCAAGTGAAGACGTTGGAGGCCTTAGACCAGGAAGAATTCATGGATCTTCAGGTTCCATTGCCATGGATCTTGCTTCAGGCCATACAGAGACTTGTTAAGCTTGTAGGCGTGATCTGGTTTATCAGGAGATATGAAACCCTCTGGTTGGGTCATGTACATGATCTCGTTGAGGTCGCCGTTAAGGAAGGCACTTTTGACGTCCATTTGGTGGAGATGCCATTTGTTTTTAGTGGCCAGAGACAGGATCACCCTGATAGATATGTACTTGGCCACCGGTGCAAAGGTGTATTGGTAGTTCACTCCAAGTACTTGACTGTAGCCGCGTGCAACGAGACGAGCTTTGTAGCGATCAGGTGTACATGCACTGATCAGCTTGGTTTTGAATACCCACTTACACGTAACAATGGGCGTGTTGGATGGTCGAGGGACAAGACCCCATGTGTGCTGTATTTAAAGTTAAGAGAGTTCCTCTTGAGCTGCCTGGCGCCATTGATTGGCATCTGAGTGATGCATGGCATCTTTGAAGCTAGTAGGATCCATCACTTGTGTGAGTAGTGCTGTGTGATCAAAGTCATCGTCTACTGAAGTCTCTGTTGTTGACAGAAAACCAAGATGAAGGAATGTCGGAGGTCTTGTGAGTCAGGCAGACCGGCGTAGTCCTTATTGTGACGGAGCGCTGGAGATGACTATCTGTGAAGCAACATGAGCATCATGATGTTCCTCTGGGAAAACGGGAGGGAGTACACCAGAGTGGTCATCAGGTGTGGGGTCAACGGAGAATTTCTGAAGAGGTGGTGGAATTGTCTCAATATAGGCAGTGGGCGTGACTGCTGGTGGTATTGTATCACGTGCTCGATTGAAGAAGCTTTCGTCAAAGATGGGTTGTCTGCTCCGAATCACACGTTTAGAGTCTGGATCCCAAATTGGTAGATGCCGAGTGTCTCTTACCCAAAAAGAATGCACACTTTTTATCGTGGATCAAGGTTGGAGCGCTCTTCTGGCCGGATCCAGGCATGTGCTGTACATCTAAATATACGAATGTGTCCCAGATAGGGCTTGTTCCCGGTCCATGCTTCATATGGTCGTGAAGCACCTGCAGGCAACTTTGCTATGGGAAGACGATTTTTGATACATGATGCAGTGTGAATAGCTTCAGCCCAAAAAGCAGATGAGAGCCCAGTTGTATGGAGCATAGTCCGAATGCTTTCGAGAAGAGTCTGGTTCATCCTTTCTGCTTTGCCGTTCTGTTGTGGAGTATATGGTACTGTGGTCTGATGTTGAATGCCTTTATCGTCATAGAAGGCTTTAAGGTTGCGGTTGACGAACTCAGTCCCGTGGTCAGTGCGGACCTTTTGACTGTCAGGTTAGTCTCGTTTTCAACATGTCGAATCTAGGTTTTGATTTCTTCGACAGCATCAGATCTGAAGCAGAGAATCCGAACCCAGACACGTGTGAGTAGTCATCCAGGATGACGAGGAAATAGTGCTTGTTGGAGAAGGAGCCTTCGTTCATATTGCAAAGATACATGTGCACGCATTTCAGGCACTCATGGGTTCCTTATGACGGGAGTGGTTGAAAAGACGCTTGATTTTGTTTGCCTGTGATGCAGCCTCCGCGTATGGGTGCTTCTTCGTCTTGCAGTAGGGAGTCCGTAAGATCACGAGCAACTGAATCTGTAGCCATTTTGGTTAGAGTTGAATAGCTGACGTGTGCCAGCCGCTTGTGCCAAAGTTCTGCTGGGGTTGCCAGAGATGTTGTCTTTGCTGGTGTAGGTGAAGAAGCCACAAAAGCCATCTCTTGTGTTTCTAAATGTCTTGATGGTTCACTGGTGTCAAGGATGGTCAGATTTCCAATCCGAGTAGCCACAGCTTCCAGTTGAGATGCTTGGTTGTACACCTTGCAGTTCTTGTTAGTGTCAAACACAACTTTGAAACCTTTGTCGTTGAGCTTGGTAACTGAAAGAAGATTTGTGGCGAGGTCTGGAACATAGAGCACGTCCTCGAAGGTCCTTGTTGCCGGTTTTCTATTGCCAGTTTGACTGTCCCTTGCCCGTAAGCCGGGATAGTTCTCGCGTCACCAAGGCGGACTTCCGCTGGTGTCATAAAACACTTGAAATTGATAAACCAGTCCTTTTTGGCAGGTCATGTGTTTCGTGCAGATTGAGTCCATGATCCACGCCAAGATGCCAGCAGCCAAGAGAAGGGCACTGTCGATGGAGCACATGGCGAACTCCTCAGTCACAAATTCTTCTTCGGCTAGAGTGTGATGTGCTGAATGTTCTGGTCCTCAGCCATAGGTTGAGTGTTTTGGCGGTGTGGATGGCATGTCCCTGTCAGGCAGGATTGGTCCTTCAGACAGAAGGTTCAACTGAAAGTTGTCCTCTTTGTCTGGCAGCTCCTGTGCTTTTGTAGACCCTGTAAGGAAGGCGGCCACGGTGGACATGTAAGTAGTTAGCATTGCTTGATGTGGTCGTCGGGGACCATAGCAACGAGCAAAATTTGCGCACCGTTTAGGGCAATCCACGGCAATGTACCCTTTTTGCTTGCATGTCTAGCACACTCGACCAGCTGGTGGAACATATCCCCGTGGTGAGCGAGGAGTTGGAGGATCTCAATTGTTTAAATGCGTAAGAGAGCCCTGACTGCTGTTACTATAGCCTCCAACCTTCTTTGTCCTTTGTCCTTAGTATGTGGTCACAAGGCCAGCTTCACCTCCATTGTCCTTGATGTATTGTTCTTCAACCATCATAAAAGCTTCGACAGCCTTCTCCAGAGTCAAAGAGAATGGTTGACTTCCAGGTGGTGGTGCTGCTGCAGCTGCTCCGGCGGCAGTGCCACACCAGCGTCCCACCGGTGGCTCTTCCTTATGCATCAATGCTTGCTGTTGCGTTGTTTGGAGTTCAGCAAGTTGAGCATCAAAGGTCTTCCCTTGTTTCTGGAAAATCAGAAGTCGGTTAACCGGTCGTTGTGGCTCGGTCGGCTTTGCCGCCCAAGCCGTTGAGGTTGCTGCATGCAGCGGGTGACCCCGCTCGGAGCTGGGTATTCCAATAAGTCGGGTATTCGGGGTCCAGATTCTCGGAGGGGTATTGTGCACAGCAGGGGGTAGAAGATAAACGCCAGTCGGCATTGTCAGAATCATACAGACACGAGAACGGCAGCAGTAGAAGCAAGCAGAAGCGTCACGACATGCAAGCATACGTCAGCAGAGTGACGTAGGAGAGAGCGGTCCGAGGAGCTAGTCGCGGAGGCTGATACAGGCTAAGACGCGAGGTAGTTGATGTAGACGGATTGATATGAGAGAGAGAGAGCTGACGAGACGAGTGATGGTTGGCGGAGTAGGAGAGCTGAGCGAAGGAGCGAGAGTGACAGAGCAAAGCGTTGAGAAAGGCTGGCGAAGGCAAGGAGTGTGAGGAGCAAGTAGAGCGAAGACACGGCGGCGAAGCCGCGGAACCAACGGGGAACATGATGGGCAGAACTGTTCTGGTTAACTAGAGGGAATTAACATCCTCGGTATAAAAGGACAGAACAGGACAGATGTACAAAGCAACGGCTTCTTTCCGCTAGCCGGACACAGTGTGACAGGTGTCACGTTGTTAGGGGATAACTTGTCCATTGGGCCAACGGTCATGTACCGTCGAGTCGTGTGGTCAAGTTGGTTCAGTGATGAACCGAGCCATTATTGAGAGCTCGGAGCTGTGCCGAGAGATGATCCTTCTCACTGCCAGATTTATATTGCTGACACCCCCCTGGAATCTGGCAGTGAGAAGGATTTAGGGCCTGTGTGAGTATTTTCACTTTTCATCCTCATTGGGAGGACGTACTCGACAGACAAGAAGGAAGGTGTGCCACATGGTGCTCATATTGTCTGGGTGGCTGGCAAGTGCCGCATGCCGAGTGGCGTCAGTGATGGTCCTGAGCACTCCACGGACTTGACGGTTGACATCTGCATATATGAGGTTCCATGCAGTGTCAGTGATCGGCTGCCCAGTATAGAGAGGAGGACCGAGCGGGGCATCTGTGATGCCAGATCCAAGAAGAAGCTCAGGAAAGAGGTGGATTAGCACATCAGCAACCCAAAAGTCCACTGTTTCAGAACTTTCTTCAATAGTGAAGGCAGGTAGAACGCCGATGCGTCCTGTTAGTGGAGGAAGGACGTTCGGTGGTTAAAATTGTAGCCGATCCAGTTCTTCCACAAAGCCTGCCTGCGGATGTTGTGCCAAAGGAGTGTACCTGTGCGAGCCTCCTGTAGTAGATAGTGATAAGACGGATGCAGGAGGGATTGGAGGTATGTGCACACAGCCTGGAGAGTCTGGTGATAGGTGGCCGTGTGTGGACGAGGGAAGGGGTGTTGATCGTATCTGCCGAACAGGAGTGCATCGGCGAAGTACTCAATGAGTGTGACCCACTCCCTAGCCTGCAGTAGTGTTGCTTCGACCCATGCCATGGCATTCTCAGCGTACTTAGCCAGGATGGGCGCATGCGGTCTTCGGCGAGCCATGGGAAGCAAGGAGGAGAGAAGGATGGAAAACGAGAATCTGGGTGTGGTGTGGCACCAAGGCCGTTTCCGGACAGGTGCTATGCGTTGGTGGTGTCCGGAAGGCAATGGGTACGGAAGAGCAGAGAAGAACTTGAGGAAGGGCTCAACTCATGGGAGGTGTGTGGTTGAGAGGCGGACCTGGATAGAGGAGGAATGAGAGGCGGACGCGGATGGCGGAGGAATACTTTGTGGAGGAGTGAGCGCCGGGATGGAATCTCTTGCGCTGAGGATGGTTCGGCGTGGACGCAGGTCGTCGCACAACAGGCAATGCGACCGAGCAGATCCTTGTGTCGAGCGGATAATACTTAAGCGATCAGGAAGAGGCGGAGGCTGCTTGATGAATGAGTGGGTGCAGGGGCGGAACCACGTGCGATACAGGAAGTTTCGGCGTGGGCGCAGGTCGTCGCGGAAAAGGTGATGCGACCGGGCGGTTCCTTGTACCGAGCGGATGATGAAGACAGAGGATGATGGAGGATCGATGGATGATGGAGTGGGCACAGGGTCGAACCGCGTGCGCTTGAAGGAGGTTTTGGCGTGGTCGCAGGTCGTCGCAAAACGGCGATGCGACCGGGCGGATCCTTGTGCTGACCTGAGAGCGAAGCGGAGGAGATGATTGATTTGTGAGTGGGCGCAGGGGCGAATCGCGTGCGCTGCAGGAAGTTTTGGCGTGGGTGCAGGTCGTTGCAGAAAAGGCGATGCGACCGGGCGGATCCTTGTGCCGAGCTGAGAGCGATTTGCGGAAGCGAAGGAAAATGATCTATTGACGAGTGGGTGCAGGGGCGGAACCACGTGTGCGAAGGAATGATGCTGATGACGATGATGGATGCGAAGACGGCTTGGAGGATGATGATGATGAAAAAGAAGAGACAAAAGGCAGAGACAAGGCCGGAACGGGCGGTTGATGGAGCTGCGGAGACTAAAGCGAGGCGGAGTAGAGATGATGGAGGTGAGTGAAGATGAAGACCGAAGGCTGATGATGATGCTGAAGAGGAGAGATGAGGGATGATGCAGACGGAGGGAGAAGTGGTGAGACGCGGTGCGGCAGGGAGGTGGAGCGGCACAACCACTTCTTCTTGCGTTCAGGAGAGTGACGGCTTGTTCCCCAGTTGGCTTGCAAATGGGAGCAGGAAGACTGGTGGTGTGCGATATCCTGTCCGCTGGAAGAAATTGGCCGTGGCTGAGGGAGTCGGGCAGTGGGTAGGTCCACTAGACCGCTGATGTCAGGAGAGTGGCGGCTTGTTCCCCAGTTGGCTCGGACGAGGGAGCAGGAAGACTGGTGGTGTCTGATATCCTGACGGCGGCAGTTTTGGCTGCAGCTGTTGACGAGGCAAGGAGGCGATGCGAGAGAGCGGTTCAAGATGATGGACGCGGGCGGGCTCAGGACGACGGTGAGGAGGGGCAGATGAGGCCGATAAGGTAAGATGAAAGAGGAGGAGATGCTTGCGGAGGCAGATGTGATGAGGGGCAGCAGATGGTGGGCGGCAGGAAGCTTCTTGGTAGTTGACGGCAGATGGCGGCTTGAAAGTTGTTTGCAGCTGATGTGGGCGACAAGTCACCGGTAGTTGGCCACGGGCGCGGAAATGGGCGCAGGGCTTCCTTGGGATAACAAGGCGTTTCTTCAGCGTGGAGAACTCGTCATGCGGGGCTGTTGATGTCACTTGCGGATGAAGCGGAGAGGCGCGGGGTGACGGCAGCGGCGACAGATGAATGTGGATAGAAGCGTTGGAGAAGAGATGGCGGCAGAGTGATGACGTAGTTCCAAGGCACCAGGTGATATTGCCTGATGCTCTGATACCATGTCAGAATAATGCAGACGCGAGAACGGTAGTAGTAGAAGCAGGCAGAAGCGTCAAGACATGCAAGCACACGTCAGCAGAGTGACGTAGGACAGTGCGGTCCGAGGAGTTAGTCGCGGAGGCTGATAGAGGCTAAGACGCGAGGTAGTTGAGGTATATGGAATGATGTGAAAGAGAGAGAGTTTATGAGATGAGTGATGGTTGGCGGAGTAGGAGAACTGAGCGAAGGAGCAAGAGTGACAGAGCGAAGCGTCGAGAGAGGCTTGCGAAGGCAAGGAGTGCGAGGAGCGAGTAGAGCGAAGACACGGCGGCGAAGCCGCGGAACCAAAGGGGAACAGGATGGGCAGAACTGCTCTGGTTAACTCGAGGGAATGGACATATGTACAAAGCAACGGCTTCTTTCCGCTAGTCGGACGCGGTGTGACAGGTGTCACGTTATTAGGGGATAACTTGTCCGTTGGGCCAACAGTCATGTACCGTCGAGCCGTTTGGTCAAGTTGGTTCGGTGATGAACCGAGCCAGTCTTGAGAGCTCGGAGCTGTGCCGAGAGATGATCCTTCTCACTGCCAGGTTTATATTGCTTACAGGCATTTGGTGGTAGTGGAGTATTTTCTGACAGCCGTCCGCACTGCCACAATCCCAGACCAGGTTGAAGGGGTGCGCCTCATGCTGCTGGTTGCACACAAAAGTTGGTTTGTATGATCCTTGAATGTGGTGCTGACAGCCGCCCGCAAGGGAGCACGGCCCACTAAGAGGGAAGGATGGGGATTGGACAGAGGGACAAGAGGAGGACGGAGCGCTAGAAAGACGGAAGGCGGTGTGAACCCATGATCCCATGGTGCCATGGCAAGTGGAGGCAGAGGATCACCTTGGCGGGGAGGCAGCTACAGAAAGAGGGATCCAGGATGGTTGCAACAAAGAGCGAGACGGAGCAGTGCGTCATAGGCTGGAGAAGGAGGATGATAGAAGAGGCAGAAGAACAGGAAGAACGAAGGGCGGATGGGAGAAGGAAGAAGCATGTGGCAGAGGAGAGGACGGAGGGAGGGATAGACAGTGAAGGATGACAGGTGGCGGAGGCGGTGTATGACAGGGGGCCGCAGAATGGCATTGAGGCAGGATCTGGAGCCGGTGATGGTTGCAGCAGGTGTGTCTCCACCGGTGGTTGGAACGAAGGAGCGAAGCCGGGTGGAGTGGCACAGTGAGGAAGACAGGGAGGTGCAGTAGCTGTGGACATGGCAGAAGGAGTCGAGGCGGTGAAGCATCTAGGTGGAAGCAGGGGAAGAGGTGGAATGCGCAACGGAGGAGATAGGAAGCCAGGGGGGAATAGGGCAGTGAGGAAGAGTAGTGCATGGAGGAATGGGAGCAGGAGGAGAGATGCCCAGAGGTGGGGTGAGGAGAGCCAATCATAAGGACGATGGAGACGTTGAGGAAGGAGTCGAGTCATGGAGAGGCGATGACGAGGCCGGCAAAGTGGAGATGGAGAGGGAAGGAGGTGCTGGAGGAGGAGCTAGAGGTGTTGGTGGAGCTGGAGGGGATGTTGGATGCACTTTTTGAGCTGGAGGAGGAGCCGGAGGCGCTGGAGAAGGTGGAGGTGCTGGAGGCGAGTAGGAGGGGAGAGGTAGGCGTGTGCTAGGTGGTGAGGAGGGTGGTGCGGTGGAGGCGCCGGAGAAGGGCAGGCAGTCCAGGACGGAAGGTGGAGTACTCTTGAGGGGAGGAGGTGGTCCGGTGGCTCGGCCAGCATAGAAGTCATGAAGCAAGCGGAAGTCCTCCTCCGAGAAAAGAGCCATTGTGGTGAGACAGGGTATCAGAGCAGAGGGGGGGCAGCGGGAGAAGAAAGGCCGCCCGGAAGGGACACAGGCAGCCGCCTGCAAGCGGGCGAAGACGGAGGTGGAGCACAGCTTGGAGAGTTTGAACCAGAGAATGGTGGATGGGGGGGGGGGAAGAACGCCAGAGGTCGGAGAATTGTCTGGCTCGATACCATGACAGGAAAATGAGGTAAGCCGAGCACGGAGTGGAAGTGAAGCTGAGGCAATGTCACGAAACAAAGTGGAAGCGGAAGTGAAAGTGATGAAACGATGGAAAGGATTGAGGAACTAAGGCAAATGAACAAGGAACCTAGGTACAAGTTATAAAGATCATAGTACTACCCTAGACGCCTAGTGCGTGCACTGTGAAACTCGGTGCAGGGTAGGAGGCGGCTTCCGCCATGGGCCTGCTTCTGCTGCTGGTGTTGCTTGGTGTAAGGCGCGGTCTGTGACTTCCCACATGCATCGGATTGTGGAGGCTGCTCCGCACTTGGGCTTGCCTCAGAGAGAGGTGACGTGACGCTCCCGGGCACTGCGATTGGCACGAAGTGCGGACCGAGCCGCCCACTGACCATTGGCCTGTGGGTTACGTGACCAACGTTATTTTACGGGTCCCAGCCGTTGAGTGGTCCGCACGGGCTGGTCGCCGGCGTGAAAGTTAATCGGTCATCATGGCTTGGTCGGCTTTGCCGCCCAAGCCGATGAGGCTGCTGTACACAGAGGGTGACCCCGCTCGGAGCTGGGTATTCCAATAATTTGGGCATTTGGGGTCCAGATGCTCCGATGGGTATTGTGCACAGCAGGGAGTAGAAGATAAATGCCAGTCGGCATTTGGTGGCAGTGGAGTAAAAGAGTGCCCAATCACAGTGCAGATGTACTAGGCATGATATTGCAGGTGCAAACAAGGTAGAATGCTGGTGGCTCGGTGTGGCTATTGTGCGCAATGCCTTGACAAAGTTGGCATGTGCCACTGACCATGACCACAAAGATTACCAAGTGACTTTAACTTCTACAAATCATAACATGAGTCAGCCACGATCTGAGGGTCCAATAACAGTGCAGATGTACTAGGCATGATCTTGCAAGTGCAAACAAGGTATAATACTGGTGGCTCGGTGTGGCTATTGTGCGCAATGCCTTGACAAAGTTGGCATGTGCCACTGACAATGATCACATATGTTTCCAAGAGACTCTTACTTATATTGATCATAACACAAGTCAGCCACGGGCAGAGTGTCCAATAACAGTGCAGATTTACTAGGCATGATCTTGCAGGTGCAAACAAGGTACAATACTAGTGGCTACGTGTGGCTATTGTGCGCAATGCCTTGACAAATATGGCATATGCCACTGACCATGACCACAAATGTATCCAAGTGACTTTTACTTCCATTGATCATAATACGAATCAGCCACAATCAGAGTGACCAATCCAGTGCAGATGTACTAGGCATGATCATGCAGGTACAAACAAGGTAGAATACTGGTGGCTGGATGTGGTTATAATGGGCAATGCCTTCACAAAGTTGGCATGTGCCACTGACCATTTCCACAAAGTTTACCACGTGTCTTTAACTTCTACAGATCGTAACACGAGTCAGCCACGGGCAGAGTGCCCAATGACAGCGCACATCTAATATGCATGACCTAACAGGTATAAACAAGGTAGAGTGCTGGTGGCTCGGCGTGGCTATTGTGCGCAAGGCCTTGAGAAAGTTGGCATGTGCCACTGATCATTACCACAAAGTTTACGAAGTGACTTTAAACGGCTATGAATCATAACACGAGTCAGCCATGGTCAGAGTGTCCAGTCACAGTGCAGATGTACTACGCATGATCTTGGAGGCACAAACAAGGTACAATGCTGGTGGCTCGGTGTGGCTATTGTGCGCAATGTCTTGACAAAGTTGGCATGTGCCACAAACCATGACCACAATGTTTATCAAGTACCTTAAACGGCTATGATTAATGACACCAGTTAGCCACGGTCAGAGTGTCCAATCACAATGGAGATATACTAGGCATGACCTTGCAGGTATAAACAAGGTAGAATACTGGTGGCTCAGTGTGGTTATTGTGCACAATGCCTTGACAAAGGTGGCATGTGCCACTGTCCATGACCACAACGTTTACCAATCGACTTCAACTTCTACGAATCGTAACACGAGTCAGCCACGGTCAAAATGCCCACTCACAGCGCAGATGTACTGGGCATGACCTTGCAGGTATAAACAAGGTAAAAAACCGGTGGCTTGGCACAGCTATTGTGCGCAATGCCTTGACAAAGTTGGCATGTGCCACTGACCATGACCACAAAGATTACCAAGTACCTTCAACGGCTATGAATCATAACACGAGTCAGCGATGGTCAGAGTGTCCAATCACAGTGCAGATATACTGGGCATGATCTTGCAGGTACAAACAAGGTTGAATACTGGTGGCTCGGTGTGACTATTGTGCGCAATGCCTTGACAAAGTTGGCATGTGCCACTGACCATGACCACAAATGTATCCAAGTGACTTTTACTTCTATTGATCATAACACAAGTCAGCCACGGTCAGAGTGTCTAATCACATTGCAGATATACTGGGCATGACCTTACAGGTATAAACATGGTAGAATACTGGTGGCTCGGTGTGGCTATTGTGTGGAATGCCTTGACAAAGTTGGCATGTGCCACTGGCCATGACCACAAATGTATCCAGGTGACTTTTACTTCTATTGATCATAACACGAGTCAGCCACGGTCAGAGTGTCCAATCACAGTGCGTAATGCCTTGAAAAAATTGGCATGTGCCAGTGACCATGACCACAAATGTATCCAAGTAACGTTTACTTCTTTTGATCATAACACGAGTCAGCCACGGCCAGAGTGTCCAATAACAGTGCAGATGTACTAGGTGTCATCTTGTAGGTGCAAATGAGGTACAATACTGGTGGCTTGGTGTAGCTATTGTGCGCAATGCCTTGACAAAGATGGCATGTGCCACTGACCATGACCAAAAATGTATCCAAGTAGCTTTCACTTCTATTGATAATAACACAAGTCAACCACGGTTAGAGTGTCCAATCACAGTGCAGATGTACTAGGCATGGTATTGCAGGTGGAAACAAGGTAAAAAACCGGTGGCTTGGCACGAATATTGTGCGTAATGCCTTGACAAAGTTGGCATGTGCCACTGACCATGACCACAAAGTTTGCCAATTACCTTAAACGGCTACGAACCATAACACGAGTCAACCACGGTCAAAGTGTCCAATCACAGAGCAGATATACTAGGCATGACCTTACAGGTATAAACAAGGTAGAATGCTGGTGGCTCGGTGTAGCTATTATGCGCAATGCCTTGTCAAACTTGGCATGTGCCACTGACCATGACCACAAAGTTTACCAAGTACCTTAAACGGCTATGAATCATAACACGAGTCAGCCACGGTCAGAGTGTCTAATCACAGTGCAGATATACTTGGCATGACCTTATAGGTATAAACAAGGTATAATACTGGTGGCTTGGTGTGGCTTTTGTGTGCAATGCCTTGACAAAGTTGACGTGTGCCACTGACCATGACCACAAATCTATCCAAGTGACTTATATTTCTATTGATCATAACACCAATCAGCCATGGTCAGAGTGTCCAATCAAAGTGCAGATGTACTGGGCAAAGTCTTGCAGGTGCAAATAAGGTAGAATACTGGTGGCTCGGTGTGGCTATTGTGCGCAATGCCTTGACAAAGTTGGCATGTGCCACTGACCATGACCACAAAGTTTACCAAGTACCTTAAACAGCTATGAATCATAAAACGAGTCAGCCACAGTCAGAGTGTCTAATCACAGTGCAGATATACTGGGCATGATCTTGCAGGTACAAACAAGATAGAATACTGGTGGCTCTTTGTGGCTATTGTGCGCAATGCCTTGACTAAGTTGGCATGTTCCACTGACCATGACAACAAAGTTGACCAAGTGACTTTAAGTCTAGGAATCGTAACACGAGTCTGCCACTGTCAGAGTGCCCAGTCACAGTTCAGATGTACTAGGCATGACCTTGCAGGTATAAACAAGGTAAAAAACCGGTGGCTTGGCATGGCTATTGTGCGCAATGCCATGACAAAGTTGGCATGTGCCACTTACCATGACCACAACGTTTACCAAGTACCTTAAACGGCTATGATCATAACACAAGTTAGCCACGGTCAGAGTACCCAATCACAGTTGAGATGTACTAGGCATGACCTTTCAGGTATAAACAAGGTAGAATACTGGTGGCTCTGTGTGGCTATTGTGCGTAATGCCTTGACAAAGCTGGCATGTGCCACTGACCATGACCAGAAATGTATCCAAGTGACTTTTAGCTCTATTGATCATAACACAAGTCAACCACGCTCAGAGTGTCCATTCACAACGCAGATGTATTAGGCATGATCTTGCAGGTGCAAACAAGGTAAAAAACCAGTGGCTTGGCACGGATAGTGTGCGCAATGCCTTGACAAAGTTGGCATATGCCACTGACCATGACCACAAAGTTTACCAAGTACCTTTAACGGCTATGAATCATAACACGAGTCAGCCACGGTCAGAGTGGTCAATCACATTGCATATATACTGGGCATAACCTTGCAGGTATAAACGAGGTAGAATACTGGTGGATCGGTATAGCTATTGTGAGCAATGCCCTGACAAACTTGGCATGTGCCACTGACCATGACCACGAAGTTTACCAAGAACCTTAAACGGCTATGAATCATAACACGAGTCAGCCACGGTCAGAGTGTCTAATAACAGTGCAAATATACTGGGCATGACCTTACAGGTATAGACAAGGTAGAATACTGGTGGCTCGGTGTGGCTATTGTGTGCAATGCCTTGACAAAGTTGACATGTGCCACAGACCATGACCACAAATCTATCCAAGTGAATTTTGCTCCTATTGATCATAACACCAGTCGGCCACGGTCAGAGTGTCCAATCACAGTGCAGATGTACTAGGCATGATCTTGCAGGTGCAAACAAGGTATAATACTGGTGGCTCGATGTGGCTATTGTGCAAAATGCCTTGACAAAGTTGGCATGTGCCACTGACCATCACCACAAAGTTTACCAAGTACCTTAAACGGCTATGAATCATAACACGAGTCAGCCACGGTAAGAGCGTCCAATCACAGTGCAGATATACTGGGCATGATCTTGCAGGTACCAACAAGGTAGAATATTGGTGGCTCGGCGTGGCTATTGTGCACAAGGCCTTGACAAAGTTGGCATGTGCCACTGACCATCACCACAACGTTTACCAAGCACCTTAAACGGCTATGAATCATAACACAAGTCAGCCACAGTCAGAGTGCTCAATCATAGTTCAGATGTACTAGGCATGACCTTATAGGTATAAACAAGGTAGAATACTGGTGGCTCGGTGTGGCTATTGTATGCAATGTCTTGACAAAGTTGGCATGTGCCAGTGACCATGACCACAAATGTATCCAAGTGACTGTTGTTTCTATTGACCATAACACGAGTCTGCCACGGTCAGAATGTCCAATCACTGTGCAGATGTATTAGGCATGATCTTGCAGGTACAAACACGGAAGAATACTGGTGGCTCGGTGTAGCTATTGTGCAAAATGTCTAGACAAAGTTGGCATGTGCCACTGACCATGACCACAACGATTACCAAGTACCTTAAACGGCTATGAATCATAACACAAGTCTGTCACCAATATAAAACTGGCAGTGAGAAGGATCATCCCTCGGCACAAACCCGAGCACTCAATAACGGCTCGATTCATCACGGAACCAACTTGACCAAACGGCTCGACGGAACATGACCGTTGGCCATCGGACAAGCTATCCCCTAATAAAAGTGATATCTGTCACACC
>SZWC01002587.1:210509-226161 GCA_023375785.1 Penium margaritaceum | reverse complement strand
GGTGCGAACTGGCTCTGGGTTGGTGCGAACTGGTTGCGGAGTGGTGCAAACTGGTTGCGGAGTTGTGCGAACTGGTTGTGGAGTGGTACAAACCTGTTGCGGAGTGACGCAAACCGGCTGCAGAGTGCTGCGAACTCATTGCAGAGTGGTGCAAACTGGTTGGGGAGGGGTGGGAACTGGCTGCGGAGTGGTGCGAACTGGTTGCGGAGTGATGCAAACTGGTTGCAGAGTGGTGTGAACTGGTTGCGAAGTGGTGCAAACGGGTTGTTGAGTGGTGCAAACTGGTTGCGGAGTGATGCAAACTGGTTGTGGAGTGGTGCAAACTGGTTGCGGAATGGTGCGAACTGGTTGCGGAGCGGTGCGAGCTGGTTGCGGAGTGGTGCGAACTGGTTGCGGAGTGGTGCGAACTGGTTGCGGAGTGGTGCAAACTCGTTGCGCAGTGGTGCGAACTGGTTGCGGAGTGGTGCGAACTGCTTGCAGAGTGGTGCGAACTGGTTGCGGAGTGGTGCAAACTGGTTATGGAGTGGTGCGAACTGGTCGCGGAGTGCTGCAAACTGGTTGCGGAGTGGTGCGAACTGGTTGGGGAGTGGTGAAAACATGTTGCGGAGTGGTGCAAACTGGTTGCAGAGTGGTGCGAACTGGTTGCACAGTGCTGCGAACTGGTTGTGGAGTGGTGCCAACTGGTTGCACAGTGGTGCTAACTGGTTGCGGAGTGGTGCGAACTGGTTGCGGGGTGGTGCCAACTGGTTGTGGATTGCTGCAAACTGGTTGCGGAGTGGTGGGAACTGGTTGCAGAGTGGTGTGAACTGGTTGCGGAGTTGTGCAAACTGGTTCTGGAGTGGTGCGAAGTGGTTGCGGAGTGGTGCAAACTGGTTGCGGAGTTGTGCGAACTGGTTGCGGAGTGGTGCAAACCTGTTGCGGAGTGGTGCAAACTGGTTGCAGAGTGGTGCGAACTGATTGCAGAGTGGTGCGAACTGGTTGCGGAGTGGTGCGAACTGGTTGCGTAGTGGTGCAAACTGGTTGCGGAGTGGTGCGAACTGGTTGCAGAGTGGTGCGAACTGGTTGCAGAGTGGTGCGAACCGGTTGCAGAGTGGTGCGAACTGGTTGCAGAGTGGTGCGAACCGGTTGCAGAGTGGTGCGAACTGGTTGCAGAGTGGTGCGAACCGGTTGCAGAGTGGTGCGAACTGGTTGCAGAGTGGTGCGAACCGGTTGCAGAGTGGTGCGAACTGGTTGCAGAGTGGTGCGAACCGGTTGCAGAGTGGTGCGAACTGGTTGCAGAGTGGTGCGAACCGGTTGCAGAGTGGTGCGAACTGGTTGCAGAGTGGTGCGAACCGGTTGCAGAGTGGTGCGAACTGGTTGCAGAGTGGTGCGAACCGGTTGCAGAGTGGTGCGAACTGGTTGCAGAGTGGTGCGAACCGGTTGCAGAGTGGTGCGAACTGGTTGCAGAGTGGTGCGAACCGGTTGCAGAGTGGTGCGAACTGGTTGCAGAGTGGTGCGAACCGGTTGCAGAGTGGTGCGAACTGGTTGCAGAGTGGTGCGAACCGGTTGCAGAGTGGTGCGAACTGGTTGCAGAGTGGTGCGAACCGGTTGCAGAGTGGTGCGAACTGGTTGCAGAGTGGTGCGAACCGGTTGCAGAGTGGTGCGAACTGGTTGCAGAGTGGTGCGAACCGGTTGCAGAGTGGTGCGAACTGGTTGCAGAGTGGTGCGAACCGGTTGCAGAGTGGTGCGAACTGGTTGCAGAGTGGTGCGAACCGGTTGCAGAGTGGTGCGAACTGGTTGCAGAGTGGTGCGAACCGGTTGCAGAGTGGTGCGAACTGGTTGCAGAGTGGTGCGAACCGGTTGCAGAGTGGTGCGAACTGGTTGCAGAGTGGTGCGAACCGGTTGCAGAGTGGTGCGAACTGGTTGCAGAGTGGTGCGAACCGGTTGCAGAGTGGTGCGAACTGGTTGCAGAGTGGTGCGAACCGGTTGCAGAGTGGTGCGAACTGGTTGCAGAGTGGTGCGAACCGGTTGCAGAGTGGTGCGAACTGGTTGCAGAGTGGTGCGAACCGGTTGCAGAGTGGTGCGAACTGGTTGCAGAGTGGTGCGAACCGGTTGCAGAGTGGTGCGAACTGGTTGCAGAGTGGTGCAAACTGGCTGCGAAGTGGTGCAAACTGGTTGCGGAGTGGTGCGAACTGGTTGCGAAGTGGTGCGAACTGGTCGCGGAGTGGTGCCAACTGGTTGCAGAGTGGTGCAAACAGGTTGCGGAGTGGTGCGAACTGGTTGCAGAGTGGTGCGAACTGGTTGTGGAGTGGTGCAAGCTGGTTCTGGAGTGGTGCGAACTGGTTTCTGAGTGGTTCAAACTGGTTGCGGAGTTGTGCGAACTGGTTGCGGAGTGGTGCAAACCTGTTGCGAAGTGGTGCAAACTGGTTGTAGAGTGGTGCAAACTGGTTGCAGAGTGGTGCAAAATGGTTGCGGAGTGGTGCAAACTGGTTGCGAAGTGGTGCGAACTAGTTGCGAAGTGGTGCGAACTGATAGCAGAGGGGTGTAAACTGGTTGCGCAGTGGTGCGAACTCGTTGCGGAGTGGTGCAAAGTGGTTGTGCAGTGGTGCCAACTGGTTACAGAGTGGTGCGAACGTGTTGCAGAGTGCTGCAAACTGAATGTGGAGTGGTGCAAACTTGTTGCGGAGTGATGCAAAATGGTTGCGGAGTGGTGGGAACTGGTTGTGGATTTCTGCAAACTGGTTGCGGAGTGGTGCGAACTGGTTGCAGAGTGGTGCGAACTGATTGTGGAGTAGTGCGAATTGGTTTTGGAGTGGGCGAACTGGTTGCGGAGTGGTGGAAACTGGTTGCGGAGTGGTGCAAACTGGTTGTGGAGTGGTGCAAACTGGTTGCGGAGTGGTGCAAACTGGTTGCGGAGTGGTACGAACTGGTTGCGGAGTGGTGCGAACTGGCTGCGGAGTGGTGCGAACTGGTTGCGGAGAGGTGCGAACTGGTTGCGGAGTGGTGCGATTCGGTTGCGGAGTGGTACGAACTGGTTGCGGAGTGGTGCGAACTGGCTGCGGAGTGGTGCGAACTGGTTGCGGAGAGGTGCGAACTGGTTGCGGAGTGGTGCGATTCGGTTGCGGAGTGGTACGAACTGGTTGCGGAGTGGTGCGAACTGGCTGCGGAGTGGTGCGAACTGGTTGCGGAGAGGTGCGAACTGGTTGCGGAGTGGTGCGATTCGGTTGCGGAGTGGTACGAACTGGTTGCGGAGTGGTGCGAACTGGCTGCGGAGTGGTGCGAACTGGTTGCGGAGAGGTGCGAACTGGTTGCGGAGTGGTGCGATTCGGTTGCGGAGTGGTACGAACTGGTTGCGGAGTGGTGCGAACTGGCTGCGGAGTGGTGCGAACTGGTTGCGGAGAGGTGCGAACTGGTTGCGGAGTGGTGCGATTCGGTTGCGGAGTGGTACGAACTGGTTGCGGAGTGGTGCGAACTGGTTGCAGAGTGGTGCGAACTGGTTGCGGAGTGGTGCAAACGGGTTGTGGAGTGGTGCGAACTGTTTGCGGAGTGATTCAAACTGGTTGTGGAGTGGTGCAAACTGGTTGCGGAGTGGTGGGAAGTGGTTGCGGAGCGGTGCAAGCTGGTTGCAGAGTGGTGCAAACTGGTTGCGAAGTGGTGCAAACAGGTTGCGGAGTGGTGCGAACTGGTTGCGCAGTGGCGCGAACTGATTGCGGAGTGGTGCGAACTGGTTATGGAGTGGTGCAAACTGATTGCGGAGTGGTGCAAACTGGTTGCGGAGTTGTGCGAACTGGTTGTGGAGTGGTGCGAACTGGTTGTGAAGTGGTGCGAACTGGTTGCGGAGTGGTGCGAATTGGTTGTAGAATGGTTCAAAGTGGTTGCGGAATGGTGCAAACTGGCTGCGGAGTGGTCCGAACTGGTTGTGGAGTGGTGTGAACTGGTTGCGGAGTGGTGTGAACGGGTTGCACAGTGGTGCGAACTGGTTGCCGAGTGGTGCGAACTGGTTACGGAGTGATGTGAACTGGTTGCGGAGTGGTGCCAACTGGTTACGGATTGGTGCGAACTGGTTACGGAGTGGTGCCGACTGGTTGCGGAGTAGAGCAAACTGGTTGCGGAGTGGTGCGAATGCGTTGTGGAGTGGTGCGAACTGGTTGGGGAGTGGTGCAAACTGGTTGGGGAGTGGTGCGAATTGGTTGCGGAGTGGTGCGAACTGGTTGCGGAGTGGTGCAAACTGATTGCGGAGTGGTGCGAACTGGTTGCGGAGCGGTGCGAACTGGTTGCGGAGTGGTGCGAACTGGTTGCGCAGTGGTGCGAACTGGTTGCGGAGTGGTGCGAACTAGTTGCGGAGTGGTGCGAACTGGTTGCGGAGTGGTGCGAACTGCTTCGGAGTGGTGCCAACTGGTTGCGGAGTGGTGCGAACTGGTTACCGTACTGCTCTTTGATTTCGTTATTAAATTATTTTTTTTTTACGACGAATTCATGAGTTTAGCTCCCAGGTGCATATATTTTGTTGTATTTAGGTTACAACTTAATAAAGGGTCAGGTGAGTACATTGACTTTTTATGAGGGGACAAGTGTGGCATGTTCTGTTCCGCGTGTGGGCAAAATTTGACATCGGACTGCGAGTGTTCCTTGAACTCGAACGTCATGTTGATTCGGAGTGGGTGGGTCGGGGGGGGTGGGGAGGGGGGAGGGGAACAGTTGTGAGACAGATTTGGAAACACATTTTTCCTTGCGAGTGATAGACATGACGTGGACAGGACGTGACGCAGCACATGACGGAAAAAAAAATGCAACTTCCTAGGAAACTACGCCACCACATCCTCGGGTTCATAGCCCTGCATCTCAGGCTCCGACAGAAAGTTGAGGTAGTCAGCACCTGCAGCCTGCTGGAAGTCACTGTTGTAGCATCGATCCCATCCAGCCTCGCGCCATGCTGCACGCACCATGTCCTTATCGATGTGTGCCCATGCACGCAGCGTCCATCCCACGGCTGCATCCTTCACTTGCCGCATCCCGAGATCCACCTGTGGGGCTTCGGACCGCTTCTTGCCCACCCATGAGCTGTAGCCCTTGCTGATGGCGGACTTAAAGGGCTTCTGCAGGCCCACGTCCGCGGGCTGAAGCTTGCTTGTACATCCAGCCGGGATGTACAGCAGCAGCACCCACGGATAGCGCTCGCGAACCCATGACTTGAAACTGTCGCTCGCTTGTGGCCGCCATGCATCCAGAATGAGCAGCATCTTCGTTGTCGATGTGTCCAGCCCGTACTCACCGCATGTGCGGATGAAGTAGGGCTCCAGCACCATGCCAAACCACTGCTGCGAAGTCTCGACACTCGCCCAGTGGTTCGGCGTGTGCGTTAAGTGCCACTTGCGGTTGCGTAGGGCGATGTCGGTGTTGTCACCATGAGGGTGACATGCTGTTGTTTTGCCGGTCCAGATGACCTGGCACGGCAGCATGTCGCCTTCCATGCTGTACGCGACCAGCACAGTCAACTGTCTCTTGTCCTCCTGTCCGCAGACTTTCACCTCGTTTACGCCTTTCGGCGCATAGGTGTAGCGCGGACTGGGCACGAGGTGGACACCCGTGTGGTCCGCGTTGACGACCATGCATGGCTTGATTTTATGCACGGAAATCTGGAACGCCGCCCGTCTGTACATCGATGTCGCTCGCTCAGCCCAGTCATCCGGCAGCTTCTGTGACGCAGACGTCCCGCATCGCCATGCCCAGTTCAGCTCAGCGGCGACGAATTTCCGGCACCATGACCGGCTGAACATGTCGTCGGCTGTTTTGACGGGTTGGATGGGCAGCCCGCGCTCCATGACGATGGAGACCACCTTCTCTCGGATGATCGTGCTGCAGAGTGGCGTGCCGCGCTCTCGCATGAGTTCCAGCGCCCGCACGATCTCGTGCTTCAGGGCAGGATGGTCATGGAAGTACGACTTCCTGACCCGGGCACCTTGCACACGTGTCGTGTTGCGGGTAGTTTCGTCGATCGGCTTCGCGGGCATGGCGGCGATGGCTCCAGCGTAGGCAGGGCGGAGAGTTGTAGAAGAGGGCTCGTACCACCCCTTGACAGTTGAGTACGACAGACGCTCGTAGATAGAGGGACCTGCGGGAGTGCGGTAGTGGTGACGCAGCCACGCGACTGCTTTGGTGATGCTCCCGCCATGCTTGAGGACTGCGGCATGGATGATGGGCACATGCCCAAGCCCAAACCAGTCCATGTAAGGACCACGCTTGCGGGAGTAGGAGGGTGCACCGGCATCCGCATCCGATGATGGTGCAGGGGGGAGGGCCAATGCGTCGACGATGGAGTCCGCGTATTCCGTGACAGCCTCATCAACAGCATCGGCCTCAAGCTCTGCCATGAGGGCATCGCAGACAGCCTTGTCAGCAGCATGCCGCTCCGCGAGGTCCTCTGCGGGTAGGACAGCATCCACGATGGCCTCCACTTCATCGACGGCAGCTGCGTGTGGGTCTTCGTCGCCATGGCCACCGTCGTCTGCTGCCACATCTGCGTCACCATCGTCCACGCACTCCTCCCTCACGGCACTTTCTTCGTCTTCGTCATCGGACAGCACGATGCGAGAGCGCCGTTTGGGTAGCCTCTCGTTAGTCGGAGTGTCCGCAGATTTGGAGTCGGTCAAGCCGACCTCGGACTCGATGGCGGGTTGCTCGCTTGGCGTCGATCGGAGGATCGACGGTGATGGAGGGATGGATGCGGGCAGCACCAGACTGGTCTTGCGCGGACGTCCGGGACCAAGCTTTGGCGTCGCTACAGGCCTTGGACCGGACAAGGCCTTCTCGACATTGAGGCGGTGCTCGTCGGGGGAGACTTTGGTAAAGAACGCGGTTAGACGTGACATTGTCGCTTCTCGGTGGGGACCACTGGACACCTGCACTCAACCACATCTCTCGTCTTGTACAAGTGCAAAGTGGCAAGTCGAGACTGAGACTCCGCCATGCAAAAAATGCGACTCGACTGCGCCTATCGCACGACGAAACATTCGTAACGGATACCGCTAGCACGTACAGAAAGCGCCAACGAAAGAATACTGTCGGTTGGCGGTCGTGCCGTTGCCGTTGACCGACCATCGGGTCGTTACGCCAGCAGGGCTCGATCCGACCACCAGCAAAAAAAAAAAAAAACCTCACAACACAGCATGAGTTCGAAATCAAAGACACATGTACCCCTAATTCGTTCGTTTTTTAATACGCAAATTTAATATGCAATAACTACGAATCCAAAGTGCAAACCCTAAATTATTTTAGACCACAAAATCTAAGAGCAGTACGGTACGGAGTGGTGCAAACTGGTTGCGCACTGGTGCGAACTGGCTGCGGAGTGGTGCAAACTGGTTGCGGAGTGGTGCAAACTGGTTGCGGTGTGGTGCGAACTGGTTGCGGAGTGGTGCGAACTGGTTGCGGAGTGGTGCGAACTGGTTGCGGAGTGGTGCGAACTGGTTGCGGCGTGGTGCGAACTGGTTGCGGCGTGGTGCGAACTGGTTGCGGCGTGGTGCGAACTGGTTGCGGCGTGGTGCGAACTGGTTGCGGCGTGGTGCGAACTGGTTGCGGCGTGGTGCGAACTGGTTGCGGCGTGGTGCGAACTGGTTGCGGCGTGGTGCGAACTGGTTGCGGCGTGGTGCGAACTGGTTGCGGCGTGGTGCGAACTGGTTGCGGCGTGGTGCGAACTGGTTGCGGCGTGGTGCGAACTGGTTGCGGCGTGGTGCGAACTGGTTGCGGCGTGGTGCGAACTGGTTGCGGCGTGGTGCGAACTGGTTGCGGCGTGGTGCGAACTGGTTGCGGCGTGGTGCGAACTGGTTGCGGCGTGGTGCGAACTGGTTGCGGCGTGGTGCGAACTGGTTGCGGCGTGGTGCGAACTGGTTGCGGCGTGGTGCGAACTGGTTGCGGCGTGGTGCGAACTGGTTGCGGCGTGGTGCGAACTGGTTGCGGCGTGGTGCGAACTGGTTGCGGCGTGGTGCGAACTGGTTGCGGCGTGGTGCGAACTGGTTGCGGCGTGGTGCGAACTGGTTGCGGCGTGGTGCGAACTGGTTGCGGCGTGGTGCGAACTGGTTGCGGCGTGGTGCGAACTGGTTGCGGCGTGGTGCGAACTGGTTGCGGCGTGGTGCGAACTGGTTGCGGCGTGGTGCGAACTGGTTGCGGCGTGGTGCGAACTGGTTGCGGCGTGGTGCGAACTGGTTGCGGCGTGGTGCGAACTGGTTGCGGCGTGGTGCGAACTGGTTGCGGCGTGGTGCGAACTGGTTGCGGCGTGGTGCGAACTGGTTGCGGCGTGGTGCGAACTGGTTGCGGCGTGGTGCGAACTGGTTGCGGCGTGGTGCGAACTGGTTGCGGCGTGGTGCGAACTGGTTGCGGCGTGGTGCGAACTGGTTGCGGCGTGGTGCGAACTGGTTGCGGCGTGGTGCGAACTGGTTGCGGCGTGGTGCGAACTGGTTGCGGCGTGGTGCGAACTGGTTGCGGCGTGGTGCGAACTGGTTGCGGCGTGGTGCGAACTGGTTGCGGCGTGGTGCGAACTGGTTGCGGCGTGGTGCGAACTGGTTGCGGCGTGGTGCGAACTGGTTGCGGCGTGGTGCGAACTGGTTGCGGCGTGGTGCGAACTGGTTGCGGCGTGGTGCGAACTGGTTGCGGCGTGGTGCGAACTGGTTGCGGCGTGGTGCGAACTGGTTGCGGCGTGGTGCGAACTGGTTGCGGCGTGGTGCGAACTGGTTGCGGCGTGGTGCGAACTGGTTGCGGCGTGGTGCGAACTGGTTGCGGCGTGGTGCGAACTGGTTGCGGCGTGGTGCGAACTGGTTGCGGCGTGGTGCGAACTGGTTGCGGCGTGGTGCGAACTGGTTGCGGCGTGGTGCGAACTGGTTGCGGCGTGGTGCGAACTGGTTGCGGCGTGGTGCGAACTGGTTGCGGCGTGGTGCGAACTGGTTGCGGCGTGGTGCGAACTGGTTGCGGCGTGGTGCGAACTGGTTGCGGCGTGGTGCGAACTGGTTGCGGCGTGGTGCGAACTGGTTGCGGCGTGGTGCGAACTGGTTGCGGCGTGGTGCGAACTGGTTGCGGCGTGGTGCGAACTGGTTGCGGCGTGGTGCGAACTGGTTGCGGCGTGGTGCGAACTGGTTGCGGCGTGGTGCGAACTGGTTGCGGCGTGGTGCGAACTGGTTGCGGCGTGGTGCGAACTGGTTGCGGCGTGGTGCGAACTGGTTGCGGCGTGGTGCGAACTGGTTGCGGCGTGGTGCGAACTGGTTGCGGCGTGGTGCGAACTGGTTGCGGCGTGGTGCGAACTGGTTGCGGCGTGGTGCGAACTGGTTGCGGCGTGGTGCGAACTGGTTGCGGCGTGGTGCGAACTGGTTGCGGCGTGGTGCGAACTGGTTGCGGCGTGGTGCGAACTGGTTGCGGCGTGGTGCGAACTGGTTGCGGCGTGGTGCGAACTGGTTGCGGCGTGGTGCGAACTGGTTGCGGCGTGGTGCGAACTGGTTGCGGCGTGGTGCGAACTGGTTGCGGCGTGGTGCGAACTGGTTGCGGCGTGGTGCGAACTGGTTGCGGCGTGGTGCGAACTGGTTGCGGCGTGGTGCGAACTGGTTGCGGCGTGGTGCGAACTGGTTGCGGCGTGGTGCGAACTGGTTGCGGCGTGGTGCGAACTGGTTGCGGCGTGGTGCGAACTGGTTGCGGCGTGGTGCGAACTGGTTGCGGCGTGGTGCGAACTGGTTGCGGCGTGGTGCGAACTGGTTGCGGCGTGGTGCGAACTGGTTGCGGCGTGGTGCGAACTGGTTGCGGCGTGGTGCGAACTGGTTGCGGCGTGGTGCGAACTGGTTGCGGCGTGGTGCGAACTGGTTGCGGCGTGGTGCGAACTGGTTGCGGCGTGGTGCGAACTGGTTGCGGCGTGGTGCGAACTGGTTGCGGCGTGGTGCGAACTGGTTGCGGCGTGGTGCGAACTGGTTGCGGCGTGGTGCGAACTGGTTGCGGCGTGGTGCGAACTGGTTGCGGCGTGGTGCGAACTGGTTGCGGCGTGGTGCGAACTGGTTGCGGCGTGGTGCGAACTGGTTGCGGCGTGGTGCGAACTGGTTGCGGCGTGGTGCGAACTGGTTGCGGCGTGGTGCGAACTGGTTGCGGCGTGGTGCGAACTGGTTGCGGCGTGGTGCGAACTGGTTGCGGCGTGGTGCGAACTGGTTGCGGCGTGGTGCGAACTGGTTGCGGCGTGGTGCGAACTGGTTGCGGCGTGGTGCGAACTGGTTGCGGCGTGGTGCGAACTGGTTGCGGCGTGGTGCGAACTGGTTGCGGCGTGGTGCGAACTGGTTGCGGCGTGGTGCGAACTGGTTGCGGCGTGGTGCGAACTGGTTGCGGCGTGGTGCGAACTGGTTGCGGCGTGGTGCGAACTGGTTGCGGCGTGGTGCGAACTGGTTGCGGCGTGGTGCGAACTGGTTGCGGCGTGGTGCGAACTGGTTGCGGCGTGGTGCGAACTGGTTGCGGCGTGGTGCGAACTGGTTGCGGCGTGGTGCGAACTGGTTGCGGCGTGGTGCGAACTGGTTGCGGCGTGGTGCGAACTGGTTGCGGAGTGGTGCAAACAGGTTGTGGAGTGGTGCGAACTGGTTGCGGGGTGGCGCGAACTGGTTGCGGAGTGGTGCGAACTGCTTGCGGAGTGGTGCGAACTGGTTGTGGAGTGGTGTAAATTGGTTGTGGAGTGTCAGTGCGAACTGGTTGCGGAGTGATGCGAACTGGTTGCGGAGTCGTCAAACTGGTTGCGGAGTAGTGCGACCTGGTTGCAGAGTGGTGCGAACTGGTTGCGGAGTGGTGCGAACGGAGTGGTGCAAACTGGTTGTGGAGTAGTGCGAACTGGTTGCGGGGTGGTGCAAACTGGTTGCGGAGTGGTGCGAACTTGTTGCGGAGTGATGCGAACTGTTTGCAGAGTGGTGCAAACTGGTTGCTGATGCTGCTGCTGGGTGTACAGGGGCTGTTGCTGTCGCTGCTGCTGCTCCAACATCCGATGCTGAAGAGTGGGGTTAGAGCACCAGAAGTGGTCTGCCTGACTGCAATAGCTACAAGTACAGCCTCCAAAGTTGCGGCCGCAACCACGTCCTAGTCCTCCACCCCCTTGAGACTGACGGCCACCGGTGCCGCACCTCTGTGCAGTTGTGGCATCCACCTGCGTGACCGCTGCCACTGCAGACTGGTGGGTGTGGGCGGTGGGGATAGCTACACTGGACTCACGTTGCTCTCCTTTGAGGATGTCCTCAGAGTTCCGAAGCTTCCTGTAGACAACTTCGAGGTCTATGTTTTCGACCTCTGCAACCGGAGTACGGCGGAAGAAGTCTCGCCGATATTCCTTGTAGGCTTCACCAAGGTGGAGGAGCACCGTGTCGAGCCACTCGGAAACAGAGCACGATGTCCCCAGCCCCACAATGCGGCGTCGCAGATCCATTGCTTCGTCCCAGTAGTCCGACACCGGTGCGCCCGGTTTGGGGTAGAGCGTACGCAAGTTGTATCGGAGGGTTACTAGCAGCGCCATCCCTTGCTCTTCCTGCCGCTTCAGCACATTCTGCCAGGCTTCACATGGCCGGGCAGCACCACTCCGGGGGTCGGCTAGATCCTTTTCCCGGCCCCCTTGACGGAACTGTCAAAGGGAGTATCCTTGTGGGCCCGGGAGAGCCCGCACAAGGGCGTTGTAGGCTATCAGCAGTGTCCTGTCACTAGTTTCAGTTGTAGGGGACTCGAGGAAGCAATCCTCGAGTCCGTGCTCCGGAGTCCATGAAATAAACAGCTCCTTCCATGTGAGGAAGTCATGGGTCCCAAGAGCGGGCGGTGTGAGGTCACGATGAAAACCGAGTCGGTCGATGCCCTGCCACGTCACCGCTGCTGAGGTGGTTCCCTGGCCGCCGGCGGAACGACCCTCATTGGCACTTGGACGACCGTCGCCGTGGGCGCTGTCCCCATTGCTTCCTTACAGCTCCGACATTGTGAGTTCAGTAAGTGTCTCCCAGCTCCTCCGCACTGGCGCCTAGACTTCGCCTGGGCTGGCTCTCTTGCCCCCAGAGCGTCCTTATGGAGGGCTGGCGGCTTCCCTTGCGTCGCCCGTCTCTTCCCTCTCTTCACCTCTTCACTCTTTCTCTCTTTCTAGCGTTGCTCCAGCAGCATCCACAGCCCTGGGCGACCTCAATGACCATGCACTGGTCGTGCACAGACTGTCCTTAGGCGCTCCAGGCCGCGTCGGCCCTGAGGGGGTCGACGTTCTTCCCTCATGTCCTCGCTGCCTCCATCTTCGCGAGCCCGGATGTGTCGGCTTTTGCAACTTCTGGCCGTCGACTGAGCCAGAAGTCTGAGAGACTCACTGAGAGACTCACTACCTTTCAAATGCAACTGGAATCACTTGAAAAGATGGACGTATGAGTGCGCTAGCCTTGAAAATCCATGGCTTCAGTTTTCGAAAAAAAAACCCAAGTGTCTAAGGGCAGCGAGTAAGTGTGGGGGGAAGCGAGGCTTGACTTTCGAGCCTCGCGTGGTCAGCGTGCCGGCGAGCAAGCGAGCGAGCGAAGCCTGCCTTGCTCGCTTGCACGCTGCCTTGGCCGAGGGCGAACTCGCCCTTGGTGTCAGTCCCTCCCAAATTTCCTATATGCCCTGTTTAGGCTAGGCACCTAACGAAGCACACACGCAAGCAAACCCGGGTCCTGAGGTGAGTAATAAGATGCACAAGCACAGTAGAGATATTCTACTGAAGCAAGATCAATCAACTATGGAATAAATCTTGAGTCTTCAATGCTGATGGGAGAAGGTTGGAGCGGCCGATGTGGGTGGAGGACATGGTGTTGGTTATTGTCACAAACACGCGCAAGTGCCCTCTTGTCTCCATTCATGCACACACCTCACCACTGCAGGTGATTGATCTGGATTAAGGCTCCCTGGTGCAAGACTGTGGTGCAGCATGAAGAGCACAGAGGATGTGCCTCCTTCAAGCTGCCAAGTGGTGGCTTCAGCACCAGCCTTGTCACATGCCTTAGTTTAGTAATACACTCATATTCTAAAAGGGGATACAACTTGTGGGAATGCATGCTTGTTAGTTGATTGCATGCTTGCATGTTCCTAGAGTGGTGAACCGGGTTGCTGATCCCTCGGGACCACACGTCCGGCTTGTGCCGGCGTGTGAGAAACCGCCTGGAGCTCGTTCGCTCCAGGGTCGGGTTCGATCCCTGGGTGGCGTCCGGGCCCCACGACGATTGTCTCGCGTGGGTGGCCCGGTCAACTGGCTCTCACCACCTTGCTCACACTTCACTCGCTTGTCAAGCTGTGTCTTGTTACTACACTTTTCTAAGTCGTGAGCGTTCCCCGATCCATGGCGTACGTCGTTGCTTGTCACCTGCTTCCTTGCTAGCCTAGCATCTACGCCTACCTACACATGGGACCACGCCGAGAGGAGTCACGTATCTTGAGGGCGATCTCAGTGCGCAATCCTTCAAGAGTATGTGGTCTCAGCGTGAGTCTCCACTGATCTCGGGATGACCATGCCCTGCGCAACCGAGGACACATGTGTGGAAAAGATAGAGAACATGGATTAACAAGTCACAATGATGCAAGAATCGGCAGTCAAATCTACGAATCCTAGCATCAACCACACCAAGGCAAGATAGTCAAATGGTGGCCATTTCTGTGCCAGAGGACACTCCTGATAGATCGTCGGCTGCTTGATGAAGCCAGAACCAACAGCTAGGGCGCCCTCGTGTGACGTCTCCCCAGGTAAGGCCGTGATCACTCAATCTGTACACGTGTGTGTGCCATGAAGAGTGAGACAAGAGGGCATAGAGATGTGTGGCCAACGAGACTTCAACAGTTGTCACCGCCTGCTCCCTAAATCTCAACATCATCTTCCTCGTATTATTGTCAATGATTGTACGTGTATGGACATGTACCCCATCCGGTTATGGAGTGTTGTTGTGTACGCTTGTGTCTACAACTTACAATAATCCGTGGCTTTCCTACTCGCGGACAAGCTTCATGTGGAACAACAGTCTTCACCGACGGGACCCTCAGTTCTTTGTCCTCCATGATTTATGCTCATGTGGTCAAAGTCAAAAGGCCTCTTTCATGTCAACTATTTCCACCACAACTCTCTCATACAATGTTTATGTTTCCGTCAAGAGGTGTCATATTTTAAAAGGGGGTTATAGCTCTGGTAACCACACGACCGAATGTCTGTAGCTACCATAACCATGAGTTAAAATAGTAGCATACCATATCCACGAGTTGAATATTCAAGACCCTTTGTTGTCAACCTATGCACGTCGTTGTGATGTAAAATGGGTTGGACATGGGAAGCCTATTGTGCGAAGTAGTTGATATGGCGCTCATATACTTCCGGTAGCCGGACGTGGTGTAATTCCACAACTGGATATGGCCCATCTGTTGAGAAATCTGTGGGTATGGGGTTGATTTCCCGACTTTGGAACTAGACTACTTCCTTTAGAAGCACAAGATGAAGAACCCCTGCTGTCATGTTAAGAGATACAATCCAACCGATGGATCAATGCACTCAACAAAATGCACTGATCCATCTGTTGGACTCTACCTCTTCAGGTCCACAAAGTTTTGGCAAGTCCCATCCATTAGGAGTGTTCACGCATGAGAGGCTTGATGGAAGATTGCAACACAAAGTTGCACTGAGGAGATAAGCTTTTTTAACCAACACAGGGGGCAATCTACATGGGTGAGTGACCGTCAACCTACAAAACACACACGGTTCAAGCCTCTTCTTTTGACTTGGGCTCCTCCACTTCCTCACTGGAGAACTCTCCAGACAACTCCTCTAGAGACTTCTGATTTGTCTCGGGGACAAGGAATGTGAACAAAAACCCCACAGCATTCACCACTGTGAGAATAATCAGACTGTTCTGGATGCCGATACCAGTCGAGTAGCCCGAGTCAACCAGCTTCGGGTCTTGCGGCTGCGCCGCATACAGAAACCCAAATGCGCCGATGATGGCGCCCGCCTTGCCCGACGCCGCAGAGATGCCGTGGCACGTCGACCGCAGGCGGGCAGGGAAGAGCTCAGCCGGCACGATGAAGGTGGTGGAGTTGGGACCAAAGTTGGCGAAGAAGAAGGTGAGCGCATACATGATGACAAAGGCCGTGTGGTTCCCGTCGCAGGTGAGGTTCTTGGGGTCGTTGGGGCAGGCAGAGCCTCGCAGCTGCGGGTAGATTCCCGCGATGAGGCCCATGAACAGGGTCATGAAGAAGAAGCCCTGCAGCTGGATGATCCATCGGCCGAGCCAGTCGATGGTGAACACCGTCACCCAGTAGCCCGGCACTGTCGAGCACAGCGCAAGCAGAGCCTGCAGCACGGGTGCAAGTGTGGTGTGCACAGAGGCTCGGATGATGAGAAAATCCAGCAGACCATGTCACACATGCACACACACATGTCAGGGCGGAAGCCAAAGGAACCAACACTGCAACAGGCCTCTGACAAAACCACAGCTGTGTTGTTTCAGGCTGCAAATGCATGAGGGTGTTCACACCTGCTCAGCTCACTGCTACTTGGGCAAACAGCACAGCACATCCACGTGCATCCATCAGGCAAAAGGCGTCCGGGCCAAAGGCGAACAGGCAAAAGGCGAACAGGCAAAAAGCGAACAGGCAAAAGGAAAACAGGCAAAAGGCGAACAGGCAAAAGGCGAACAGGCAA
>SZWC01002587.1:130173-176582 GCA_023375785.1 Penium margaritaceum | reverse complement strand
TTCCCCAATACACTAGGGGTTTTTGTGGGATGGTGGGGGAGGGAGGGGAGGGGAGGGGGAGGGAGAGGGGGGCATCTTCGAGCAAATGGCGACCCTAACCCTATCTGGAATTTGCCCTAAGTCTCCATATGGACGTTTATCGAAGGAAACAAGGCGTTTCGGAACACACACTTTATGTAAGAGGAATACGAAAGATAAAACAGCCTATGCATGATTCAAGAGACATATGTAGGCTTCCTACAAAAATTCACAATGCATGAAATTCCTTTTGAACAACAAAAATTCAATTCAGAAACATGGACTGAACATTTTGACTTCCACTAAGGACTTAGTGTTAAAAGAAGTGAACATCTCGATGTGAGCTTCTGGGAACTATACTTAAACAGGTTGCACTATACACAGGTATCGTAGTGTATTAAAAGGGGATGATTAACCATAACTCTCACACTGACATGTTTTTGGCATATAGGTATTCTTTTTTTTTTGGTCGAAACAGAACTACAATACCAAGCACTTCACGCACAATACACAATAAAATTCTCAACATATGCCTAGCTTCAAGTCCATATTCTCTTGTACACTGTTTGGCAATCACATAGTTTGGAACATTCACTGTAGTTTATTTTTGTACCTTGTGCTCCAATTGTGGCGGATAACAGTTTCTTCATTGGATGGAAGGCACATATAGCTTTTTTTTAGAACTATATTGCTGATATTCCAATGCCGCGTGCGATATAATGCAGATATCAATGGACCACGAGAAATAACACAGGTATCAATGCACTGCGAGAAAGGAACGAGCCCACTAAATGGTAATATAAATCCTTTGTAGCCATTGTGCTATTTGCTGACACATGAATACTGATGGAGCGGAATCCACATGAAAAACATCCGGCTAATCCCTAAAACAGTGGCTGAGGGTCGGATGCTGTACTTTTGACTGTCATTGCTCTGCACAAACCATTCTGCTTCGGGCCAAGGTTCAATGTCTTCTCTTCTCTTCATTTTGCATCAATGTTTTGTGTTCTTCAATGCACAAGACACGTGTTATTGGATATTTTTCCAACAAATGGGCAAGTGGCCTTGGTGACAACTGTGCATGGTGGCACTAATGGTGATGATTCCGTCTGCCAACCGCAACTTTCCGGACCATTTCCAAAGATTTCATGTCACATCGTTGAAGATTTCAGAAAGCCCAATTGAAACGTAAACCAGTGTACAGAGACCAGTTGAAAAGCGAAGCCTAAATCATTGTGCATTTCTATTTCACCCGGCACAATCAAAACACGACTCACGGATTACTCACCGCATATGTTGCTGAAAGGACGACCATTGCCGCTTCTTGAAAAATGGGTTTGCGACATGGACGACTGATGCACCATGGACCTTAATGATGCGTGGGTGGAGTGGACGAAGATTAAGCGCATGTGGGACTCAAAGAAATGGGGACGACCTCCCGCCGACCCATACAACATGTTCTGGCACCTGGGAGTGAAACCGCCCCATCACAGTCCGACATGGCGCCCTCCTCATTGGTATTCATGGGTCCATCCGGACATCCTGTAGTGTGCAAGGCTGTGAACCATGTAGAACATGACATTATCCCTTCTGAGGTTTTGGTAGACAACATATAAAGTGGCATTGATTCTGAAAATTATGCCATCCATTTCATGCATGTATTATGGTTCGTCTATCAATCTTTCATCTCTACTTTCCATGCTTACTGCTCCATGTTGTCGAATGGACAAGATGCAATAGGCAACCAGGATGGCTCATTTCAATGCTCAACCATTTGAAAAGCAGCAAGAGAAAAGGGATGTCTAGTCAACTTGCTATTTCCCTTTACTTGCATCCTACTTGTGCCTTACTTGCACCCTAGCTCTGCCCTACTTGTGCCCTAGGTGCAACCTACTTTGCCCTAGTTTCACCCTAGTTGTGCTTAAGAGGGGAACTAGCTATGCCCTAGTCGCGTCCTAGTTGCGTCCTAGTTGTGTCCTAGTTGCGTCCTACTTGCGCCCTACTAGTGCCCTAGTTGCGCAATAGTTGCACCCTATTTGCACCCTACTTGTCCCCTTCTTGCGTCCTAGTTCCACCCTATTTGAACCCTAGTTGCGCCCTACTTGCACCCTACTTGCGCCCTAGTTGCGTCCTACTTGCGCCCTAGTTGCACCCTACTTGCGTCCTACTTGCACCCTATTTGTGCCTTAGTTGCAGCTTAGTTGTACCCTATTTGTCCCCTACTGGCATCCTACTTAGGTCCTATTTGTCCCCTAGTTGCGCCATAGTTGTGCCCTAGTTGCGCCCTAGTTGCACCCTAGTTGCGCCCTACTTGCGGCCTAGTTGCGCTTCAGTTGGACAGTACCTTTGCACTATTTGCGCCCTAGTTGCGCCCTGGTTGCACCCTAGTTGTGCGCTAGTTGCACCCTACTTGAACCCTAGTTGCGCCCTACTTGTGCCCTCAGTGCGACCTAGTTGTGCATCAGTTGGGCACAAACTACACCCTAGTTGCGCTCTAGTTGCACCCTACTTGTGTCTTACTTACGCCCTAGTTGTACCCTAGTTACGCCCTACTTGCGTCCTACTTGTGCCCTAGTTGCGCCCTACTTGCACCCTAGTTGTGCCCTACTTGCACCCTAGTTGCCTCCTAGTTGCGCCTCCATTGGGCACTAGCTATGCCCTAGTTGTGCCCTAGTTTCACCCAAGTCGCACCCTAGTTGCACCCTAGTTGTACCCTAGTTGCCCCCTAGTTGCGCTCTACTCGCGCCCTAGTTGCGCCCTAGATGCGCCCTAGTTGCAGCCTACTTGTGCCCTACTTGTGCCCTACTTGCGCCCTTGTTGCACCCTAGTTACGCCCTGTTTTCGTCTTGCTTGCGTCCTACTTTTGTCCTAGTTGCACCCTAGCTACACCCTACTTGCGCCCTACGCACGTCCTACTTGCACCTTAGTTGCACCATACTTATGCCCGAGTTGCACCTTAGTTGTGCCCTACTTGCGCCAAACTTGTGCCGTATTTGTGCCCTAGTTTGCCCTACATGCGACATTGTTGCGACCTAGTTACACCATAGTTCCGCCCTAGTTGCGCCCTAGTTGCTGCCTAGTTTCCTTACTTGCACCCTACTTGCACCCTACTTGCGCCCTAGTTGCGTCCTATTTGCGTCCTAGTTGCGCCGTCGTTGCGCCCTGATTGTGCCTCAGTTGGGCACTAGCTACATCCTAGTTGTGTCCTGGTTGTGCCATAGTTTCTCCCTAGTTGTGCCCTACTTGCATCCTATTTGTGCCCTACTTGCGCCCAAGTTGCAGCTTAGTTGCGCCCTACGTATGCCATAAATGCACCCTACTTAGGTCCTAGTTGTCCCCTAGTTGCACCATAGTTGCGTCCTAGTTGCGCCCTAGTTGCGCCCTACTTGCGTCCTAGTTACGCCCTAGTTGCACTTCAGGTGGGCACTACCTTGGCCCTAGTTGCGCCCTATTTGTGCCCTAGTTGTACCCTAATTGCGTGCTAGTTGCACCCTACTTGCACCCTAGTGCCCTACTTGCGCCCTTGGTGTGCCCTAGTTGTGCATTAGTTGGGCAATAACTACATCCTAGTTAAGCCCTAATCGTACCCTATTCGCATCCTACTTGCACCCTACTTGCGCCCTACATGTGCCCTAGTTACGCCCTACTTGCATCCTTGTTGCGCCCTAGTTGCGCCCTACTTGCACCCTAGTTGTGCCCTAATTGCACCCTACTTGTGCTCCACGTGTGCCCTACTTGCATCTAATTGCGTCCAACTTGTGTCCTAGTTGTGCCCTAGTTGTGCCCGAGTTGCGGCCTAGTTTTACCCTTCTTGCACCCTTGTCGTGCCATCTTCGCACCCTAGTTGCACCCTAGTTGCACATTGATCGCACTCTAGTTTCACCCTAGTTGAACCTCAGTTTAGCACTAGCTATGTCCTAGTTGCATCCTTGTTCTAACCTAGTCCCTCCCTATTTACGTCCTACTTTCATCCTAGTTACGCCCTAGTTGGGCCTCCGTTGGACACTAGCTACGCCCTAGTTGTGCTCTGGTTTCACCCTAGCTGTGCCCAAGTTGCGCACTAGTTTCACCTTTTTTGCCCCCTGATTGCGCCCTACTTGTGCCCTAGTTGCACCCTAGTTGCTCCCTATTTGCACCCTAGTTGTGTCCTACTTGTGTCCTTGCGTCCTACTTGCGCCTTAGTTGCGCCCTAGATGCGCCCTAGTTGCGGCCTACTTGTCCCCTACTTGCACCCTAGTTTTGCCCTAGTTGCACCCTAGTTAACCCCTACTTGCGTCTTACTTGTGTCCTACTTGTGCCCTAGTTGTGCCCTAGTTATGCCCTAGTTGCACCCTAGTAGCATCCTACTTGCACCCTAGTTACACCCTACTAGTGCCCTAGTTGTGCCCTAGTTGCACCCTACTTACGTCCTACTCGCGCCCTACTTGTACCATACTTGCGTCCTAGTTTGCCCTACATGCACCATAGTTGTGCCCCAGTTACACCATAGTTGCGCCCTAGTTGCGCCTCAGTTGGACACTAGCTACACCCTAGTTGCATCCTAGTTGCGCCCTACTTGCACCCTACTTGCGCCCTAATTTTGCCCTAGATGCGCCCTATTTGTGCCTTAGTTGCTTCCTAGTTGCGCCCTGGTTGTGCCTCAGTTGGACACTAGCTACGTGCTAGTTGTGCCTTAGTTGTGCCCTAGTTGCGTCCTAGTTGTGCCCTAGTTGTGCCCTACTTGCATCCTACTTGCGCCCTAGCTGTGCCCTACTTGTGCCCTAGTTGCAACCTATTTGCTCACCAGTTGAGCACTAGCTACGTCCTAGTTGCGCCCTAGTTACACCCTAGTTGCACCCTAGTTATGCCCTCATTGCACCCTTGTTGCGCCATAGTTGCGACCTTATTGCACCCTAGTTACACCCCACTTACGCCCTACTTGCACCCTAGTTGTGCCCTAGTTGCACGCTCATTGTGCATTACTTGCATCCTAATTACACCCTACTTGCATCCTAGTTGCACCCTAATTGGCCTAGTTACATCCTACTTGCCCCCTACTTGCGTCCTACTTGTGCCTTACTTGTGCCCTAGTTGCACCCTAGTTGCGTCCGAGTTACGCCTTACTTGCGCCCTACTTACCCCCTACTTGCATCCTAGTTACGCCCTAGTTGCGTCCAAGTTGCACCCTAGTTGCGTCCTACTTGTGCCCTACTTGTGCCCTACTTGTACCCTCGGTGCGTTGTAATTGCGCCTCAATTGGACACTAGCTACACCCTAGTTGCGCCCTAGTTGTCCCCTAGTTTGTGCCCTATTTGCACCCTACTTGTGCCCTAGTTGCGCCTGACTTGCGCCCTGGTTGCGCCCAAGTTGCATCTCAGTTGGGCACTAGCTACGCCCTACTTGTGCCCTGGTTGCACCCTATTTGCACCCTACTTGCGCCCTACTTGCACCCTACTTGTGCCCTAGTTGCACCCTAGTTGTACCCTAGTTGCACCCTACCTGCGCCCTACTTGCACCCTCGTTGTGCCCTAGTTGCACCCTTGTTGTGCCCTAAATGCCCCCTACTTTCACCCTACTTGCGCCCTAGTTGTGCCCTCGTGCGCCCTAGTTGCACCCTTTCAAAAGAATGCAGTGATAGCAGAAGCAAGCAGAAGCGGTGACGTGCTCAGATCCTCTAAGAAAAGAGGACGGAATTTGAGAGCTACAAAGAGGTGTGAGAATGAGAACAAGAGAGATTGCAGGAACCAACAGAGAGGGTGTAGGTAGACAGGAGTTCAATGAGAGAATGCCGGAGGTGGCAGTGAAGATGTGATGAGCACGACGGACTAAGCAAAGGAGCGAGGACTACGCAGCGAAGATGAGCGATAGCGAGGACTAAGATTGGATGACGCGAACGGATGAGTGATGGGTACCAAAGCAGATATTGTACGGCGAAGCCGCAGAACTACATGCGATCGGAATGGAATAAATATTATGGATTAAACTCAAGGGAATGAACATCCTCGGTGTATACAAGCAGAACAGGAAAGAAGTAACAGCTTCTTTCCGCTATCCGAACGCGGGTGACAGATGTTACTTTATTAGGGGATGACGTTACCATAACTCATAATGGTCATTTGACCGGAGGACCGTTTGCCAAGGTGACTCGGTTCGTAACTGAACCATTCGTGAGAATTTTTGGGGATTTATCTAAGGGGAGTGGGTACTTGGTCAGACTCATATTCTGACACCCTCCTTGAATCTGAGAGATCATCTGTGTGAAGAGGTGCGCTCCACAATAATGGAGCGTCCTATGCCCCGAGAGGAGAGGAAGTGTGACCACATGTCTCCCAGATCATCCGAGTACGGATCAATCAGGTCATGGTATTCCGTGTCCAGTAATGTCTTGAGTTCTCTGCGTACTTGCTGATGTACTTTAGTATAGGAACAGACTCTCTCCTCTGGTGGCTCAAGGTAAAGTGGATCACCAAGGAGATAGTCTGTTACACGGAAGTGCAAGAGGAACTCTGGAAAGAGGAACTTGTAACCCTTATCAGCCCATTCTTATGTTTTTATCCATCCTTCATGGGGGCTGAAGGAGGGCTTGGGATGAACTTCTCCTACAAAGGTCGGAAGTCTGGTACGATTGGTGCAGGTGCCTTTGATCCAGTGTCTTCACCATCCTTGGGTACTCTGCCAGATTCATTTTCTGACACACCCTACTTGCGCCCTACTTGTGCCCTAATTGCGTCCTAGTTGCGTCCTAGGTGCGCCCTAGCTGCACCCTCCTTGTGCCCTACTTGTGCCCTTGTTTCGCCCTAGTTGGGCCCTAGTTGCGCCCTAGTTATGATTGAATTTCACCCTAGTTATGCCATGTAGGCGCCCTAGTTGCACCTATCTTGGGCCCTAGTTACACCCTAGTTGCACCCTAGTTGCATCCTACTTGTGACCTACTTGCGCCCTAGTTCCGCCCTACTTGTGTCCTAGTTGTGTCCTACTTTGCCCTAGTTGCACCCAAGTTGTGCCTAAGTGGGGCACTAGGTACACCCTAGTTGTGCCATAGTTGCACCCTAGTTGTGCTAGTTGCACCCTATTTGCGCCCTACTTGTACCCTAATTGTGCCCTAGTTGGGCCCTAGTTGCGCCCTAGTTGCGACCTAGTTGTGCCCTGGTTGCGCCTCAGTTGGGCACTAGCTATGCCCTACTTGTGCCCTACTTGCGCCCTAGTTGCGTCCTACTTGCGCCCTACTTGTGCACTACTTGTGCCCTAGTTGTGCCCTATTTGTGTATAATTTGGGCATTAGCTACCCTCTAGTTACGCCCTAGTTGTGCCCTAGTTACGCCCTTGTTTTTCCCTAGTTGCACCCTAGTTGCACCCTACTTGCACCCTCCTTGCACCCTACTTACACCCTAGTTGTACCCTAGTTGCGTTCTGATTGCGCCCTACTTGCACCCTACTTGCACCCTACTTGTGCCCTAGTTGCGCCCTAGTTGCCACAGTTGTACCCTACTTGCACCCTACTTGAACCCTACTGGCACCCTACTTGCACCCTAGTTGCACCCTAGTTGCGTCCTAGTTTCTCTTACTTGTGCCCTGCTTACGCCCTACTTGCATCCTAGTTGCACCCTAATTGCATCCAAGTTGCGTCCTAGTTGTGCCCTACTTGCACCCAAGTTGTACGCTATTTGCGCCCTCGGTTCACCCTAGTTGCACCTCAGTTGGGCACCAGCTGTCTCCTAGTTGTGCCCTAGTTGCATCCTAGTTGCGCCCTAGCTACACCCTAGTTGTGCCCTACTTGCGCCCTAGTTGCCCCGGACATGCGTCCTAGTTGTGCCCAAGGTACGCATCAGTTGGGCACTAGCTATGCCCTAGTTGCACCCTAGTTGCACCCTAGTTGCGTCCTAGTTGCGCTTTACTTGTACCCTACTTGCGCCCCACTTGCGCTCTACTTGTGCCCTAGTTGCACCTTAGTTGTACCCTAGTTATGCCCTACTTGCCCCCTATTTGCGCCCTAGTTGCGCCCTAGTTGCACCCTAGTTGCGATGTCCTTGCACCCTACTTGTCCCCTTCTTGTGTCGTACTTGCGCCATAGTTGCGCCCTAGTTACACCCTGTCAGAAGAATGCAGTGAACGAAGACACGGATAGCAGAAGCAAGCAGAAGCGGTGATGTACGTAGATCCTCTAAGGAAAGCGGACGGAAGCAGAGAACTCCAAAGAGTGTGAGTGTTAGTCGGAAAGCAAGAACAAGAGAGGATGCAGGAACCAACACGCAGGGTAGAGTTAGACTGGATCTCGATGAGAGAATGCCGGAGGCAGCAATGGAGAAGTGATGAGAAGAATTCTTCTCATCATCTCTCCATGAATCAAGGATGATGGTGTGAGGATGAGCGAGATCGAGGAATCAGATTTGATGACGCGAAAGGATGAGCTATGGGTGAGCAGAACAAAAACACAGCAGCAAAATCACAGAACCAAAGGAGAACAGATTGGAAATAAATGTTCTGGTTAAACTTGAGGGAATGAACATCATCGGTATATACAGGAAGAATAGGAAAAAAGCACTAAGCAACTGCTTCTTTCCGCTTGCCGGACGCGGGTGACAGATGTCACTTTGTTAGGGGATGACGTTACCATAGCCCATAACAGTCGTGTGACCGGAGGACCGTTGGCCAAGGTGGCTCGGTCCAAGACCTAAACCGATCTTGAGAATTTTCGAAAGTTTATCCAAGGGGAGTGGGTACTCTGTCAGATTCATATTCTTACACCCCCCTTGAATCTGACAGATCATCTGTGTGAATAGATGCACTCCACAGTAATGGAGCATCCTATGCCCCGAGAGGAGAGGAAGTGCGACCACGTGTCTCCCTGATCATCCGGGTATGCATCAATGAGGTCATGGTAGTCCGTGAGCAAAATTGTCTTGAGTTCTCTGCGCACTTGCTGATTTATTTTAGTATAGGAATGGACTCTCTCCTCTGGTGGCCCAAGGTAGAGTGGATTGCCAAGGAGACAGTCTGTAACACCAAAGTGCAGGCTAAACTCTAGGGAGAGGAACTCGTAGACATGATCCGTCCATTCTTTTGTCTGTCTCCATCCTTCAGAGGGCTGAAGGAGGGCAATGGATCAAATTCTCCTGCAAGGGTCGGAAGTCTGGTACGATTGGTGTAGGTGCATTTGATCCAGTGTCTCCACCATCCTTGTTGAAGGATGTGATGACAGAGCATCAGAGTTGTACGGGTTTTTCTAAAGTAATGATGGTAGGAGGGATACACAAGTGGTCGTAGACGGTTGCAGACCCCCCTGAAAGTGGTCTGCTGCAGGTCATCAGAAACACAACTTCCCTTGTCAAGGTTGTGATTGACTGCTCCACGGAGTAGATTGATGAAGCACTGGTCACTCACTTCCCACCCAACAGCTTGTGTGAGGGTGTTAGCTGCCCTATTCAAATTGGGTCCACCTTGAGCTAGAATTTTGAGTGGGAGGCTAGCAACCAGTGAGTCCATGAGCAGGGTGAGATGTAGGGACCATTGTGGAAGGGAAGAACTAGAGGAAGGATGTGGAGAGGAAGATGCTGGATGGAGCTGATGGTGGATGAGAGAAGAAGGAAGCAAGCCTGATGATACGAAGATGCTTGGTGCAGGGACGAGCTGCGTGCACTGACGAAGGAATTGTCTTGGGCGTAGACCTCTGCGATACTTGCGGTTTGACCGGGCGATGATGATTACGGAGGGGCGGCTGAATGATGATGGCCTGGGTGCAGGGGCGAAACCACGTGTGCTGCAAGATGTAGAGGAATAGAGATGCGTCAAGGGGAAGGAGAGAGCCGACACACCGCGAGAACTCCGCTGCCAGCGTGGATGCAGACCACTGCGAGATTGGCAGCTTGGTATGTGCAGGTCATTGTGCTTGCCAAATATGCTGAAGATTTCTGATAATGAGGCGGAGGCGGATGACTGATGATGAGAACTGGGCGCAGGGGCAAACCCACGTGCACTGCAGAGGATTCGGCTTGGGCGCAGGTCGTTGTAAGAATGGTGATGCGACCGGATGGATCCTTGTGCTGAGCAAGAGAGGGTGACGATGATGAAAGATTGCAGTGGATTGCGGATGAACTGGGCACAGGGGAAAAACCAAGAGCGCTGCTGAATGTTAAAGCAGGAAGATGACAAAGACAACAAGGATGTTGAGGATGATGATGAAGCAGAGGAGGAAGATGAAGGGGAAGCTGAAGTCGATGAGGTAGATGCGTGGTGGATGAAGGAAGAGAAGAATGTTGGATCTGGAGCTAGTGTGATAGAAATATCCTCTGATGTCAAGAGAGTGACGGCTTGTGCCCCCAGTTGGCCCGAGCCCTACAGGCAAGAAGACTGGTGGTGTCTGATATCCTGACAATGAGAGGGAGTCCGCTGTAGCAGGAGTGGTCCAAGAGAAACAGAGACCCCCGCGGATGTCAGGAGAGTGACGACTTGTTCCCCAGTTGGCTCGAGATCGAAAAGCAAGAATACTGGTGGTGTTCGATGTCCCGACGGCAAACGACAATCTGCTGCTGCTGAGGACAAGGAAGGGCGGTGCGAGAAGGCAGCTCAAAAGGATGATGCGGGTTGAAGGAGGAGAAGATAGTGAAAGATGATGATATTTGTGATGAGGCTGAAGAAGCAAAAAAGGACAGTTGTGGTGGCAGGAGGAGAGAAGGAAGGAGAACGTGCTACGGGAGGAGGAGGTGACGACGGAGAGGTGACCATGTCACAAGATCACTGGAGTTGTCGAGAGGAGCAAAGGAGGAAGCAGGCAAGCTGAATGTGATAAATGGTGGTTAGTAGAAGGCAATACCGGCTGAGAGCGAAAGGGAGCAGAAGCAACAGGAAGCTTCGACGAAGACGGCGGCAGCGGGTGGCTTGAGAACTTCTTTCAGCTGTCGACAGTGGAGAGGCACTGGACGTTGCCATGGGTGTGAGCTTGAACATAGGCCTCTGTCTTAGAGTAGAAAGCCACAGAAGCCTTGAACAGCGACAAGACGATGTTGCTGACATCAGCTGCCAGTGAAGTGAAGGAGGCGCAGGTGAGCAGGAACGGTGAAGATCAAAGAACATGAGTCATCACGTGGAGATGAAAAGGAGCAGAGAGACCCGTTGCTCCATCATGGACGTTGCAGTGAGGAGGCAACGCGGAGTGTGCAACAATGGTGTAAATGGCGAGAGGGCCGGCAGATGGTGGCGGAGAAAGAGCTGACAGACGAAGGCAAAGTTTGTGATGGCAAGGCGATGACTTGGTTAGCAGGAAGCAGGGGATGTTACCTGATGATCTGATACCATGTCAGAAGAATACAATGAGTGAAGACAGGGATGGCAAAAGCAAACAATAGTGGTAATGTGCGCAGATCCTCTGAGGAAAGTGGATGGAAGCAAAGAGTTGGAAAGAGGTGTGAGAGTTAGTTAGAAAGCGAGAACAAGAGATGTTGCAGGAACCAAAACAGAGGGAGGAGGTAGACTGGAGTTCGATGAAAGAATAATGGAGGCGGCACTGGAGAAGTGATGAGGAGGATGAACTGGGCGAAAGAGCGATGGAAATTGAGTGAGGATGAGCGAGAGCGAGGACTTAGATTGGATGACGCAGAAGGATGAGTTATGGGCGAGCACAGCAGATACACAGCGGCGAAGCTGTGGAACCAAAAGCGAACAAAATGGAAAGAACTATTATGGGTTAAACTCAAGGGAACAAACATCCTCCGTATATACAGGCAGAACAGGCCAAAAGCACTAGGCAATAGCCTCTTTCCGCTAGCCAGGCGTGGGTGACAGATGTCACTTTATTAGGGGATGACATTACCATAGCCCATAACGGTCATGTGACCGGAGGACCGTTGGCCAAGGTGGCTCGGTGTTAAAAAGGTGCCCCTGCCATGGATGCCGTTTGTCGTTTTTCCTGGTTCGACCACTGGAGAGTGGTTGGATGTCTGGTCTCATTGCAGATTTGGACTCCCTAGATTTTTCCATGCAGTTTCGAGCTTTCAGTTGCTCGATTTGGTCAAGACTTCATAAATGTAGTCCCATCCGAAGTTCGGGTGGTAGGTGGGTGGAATCTGGGTGTCCGTCATTGGTGACGGGATAATTCCACCACCGGTGGTCTCAGTTCGACTTCAATGAGCTCCAAAGGCACATAGTCCATAAAGGAAGGGACGTGGGAATTCTCATGGACCAGGGTGAGCCTCCCCCCACGTTAGAGGGTCAGGAAGGGCGCTTCGACAGGCCACCGTCGAAGTGCCTCCCGTCACTCCCGTTCTTGGGCATGGTGGGGGGCTCCACCAGGGGTTACTCCAACGGCCGTAGCAGGGGCTCTACTGGGCGCTCTTCTGGGTATTCTTGGATGCGTTGGAAAGCTCAGATCACAGGCTATAAGAATATGATGTAATATTACCAAAACAGATAACCATTAATGTTCCTCAACCTTTCTCAGTCTCCGCAACCTGCATTATGCCATAATTTTTCTCCCTTGGTGTTGTGGTGACCCAAAGCACACACCTCTCTTGGAAGTCTCTTTGCACTGAGCAGTCGTGAACACTTAGGTGGATCACAGCACGCCAGGACACATTCCTGACACTCGGTCCAAGACCCGAACCATTATTGAGAATTTTCCGGGATTTATCCAAGGGGAATGGGTATTATGTCAGATTCATATACTGACACCCTCCTTGAATTTGACAGATCATCTGTGTGAATAGGTGCACTCCACGTTAATGGAGCGTCGTATGCCCCAAGAGAAGAGCAAGTGCGACCACATGTCTCGTAGATCATCCGGGTATGCATCAATCAGGTCATGGTAGAACATGTGCAGTATTGTCTTGAGTTCTCTACGCACTAGCTAATTTACTTTAGTATACGAACAGACTCTCTCCTCTAGTGTTCCAAGGTAGAGTGGATCGCCAAGGAGACATTCTGTTACACCAAAGTGCAAGAGAAACTCTGGGAAGAGGAACTTGCAAACCTCATCAGCCCATTCTTGTGTTTTTCTCCATCCTTCATAGGGGTTGAAGGAGGGCAAGGGATCAACTTCTCCTACAACGGTCGGAAGTCTGGTACAATTGGTGCAGGTGCCTTTGGTCCAATGTCTTCACCATCCTTAGGTACTCTGTCAGATTCATATTCTGACACACCCTACTTGCACCCTACTTGCATCCTCCTTACGCCCTACTTGCGTCCTACTTCCGCCCTAGTTGTGCCCTAGGTGCACCCTAGTCGCCCCCTACTTGTGTCCTTATTGTGCGCTAGTTACACCTTATTTACACCCTACTTGCGCCCTAGTTGCGTTATAGTTGCACCCTAGTTGCACCCTAGTTGCGCCCTACTTGCGTCCTACTTGCACCCTACTTGCGACCTAGTTACGTCCTACTTGCGTCCTAGTTGAACCGTACTTGGGCCCTACTTGCGTCCTACTTGCGCCCTAGTTGCGGCCTAGTTGCAGCCTAGTTACGCACTATTTGCACCCTACTTGGACCCTAGTTATGCCCTAGTTGCGAACCAGTTTCTCTGTAGTTGCGCCCTACTTGCGCCCTAGTTGTGCACTATTTGCGCCCTAGTTGCACCCTCGTTGCACCTTAGGTGGGCACTACCTACATCCTAGTTGCGCTCTGGTTGCTCCCTAGTTGGATCCTAGGTGCACGCTAGTTGCACCCTACTTGTGCCCTACTTGCAACCTAGTTGCACCCTTTTTACGCCCGAGTTGCGCCCTAGTTGCAGCCTCGTTGTGCCCTAGGTTTGCATCAGTTGGGCACTAGGTACCCCCTAGTTGTACCCTAGTTGTGCCCTGTTTGCACCCTAGTTGCGCCCGAGTTGCGCCCTACATGCGCCCTAGTTGCGCCCTACTTGCGCCATAGTTGCGTCCTAGTTGCGCCAGAGTTGTGCCTCAGTTTGGCACTAGCTATGTCCTAGTTGCGTCCTAGTTACGTCCTAGTTGTACCCTAGATGCGTCCCACTTCTGCACTTCTTGTGCCCTAGTTGCGCCTTACTTGCACCCTAGTTGCGTCCTAATTGTGCCTTAGTCGCGTCTCAGTTGGACAGTAGCTATGCCTAGATGCGTCCTAGTTGTGTCCTAGTTGTGCCCTTGTTGCACCCTAGTTGTGCCCTACTTGCGCCCTACTTGCGCCCTAGTTGTACCCTAGTTGCGCCCTAGTTATTTCCTACTTCCATCTAGTTGTGACATAGTTACGCCCTAGTTGCGCCCTAGTTGTGCCCTACTTGGCCCTACTTACGCCCTTCATGCGTCCTACTCGCGCCCTAGTTACGTCCTAGTTGTGCCTTACTTGCACCCTACTTGCACCTTACTTGCACCCACATTGCGTCCTAGTTTCACACTAGTTACGCCCTACTTGTGCCCTACTTGTAGCCTAGAATCTTCCTAATTGTGTCCTAGTTACACCCTAGTTGCACCCTAGTTGCGCCTACATGCACTCTAGATGCACCCTACCTGCGCCCTACTTGCGCCTTAGTTGGTCCCTAGTTGTGCCTTAGTTGCGCCCTACTTCTGCCCTACTAGGGTCCTACTTGCACCCTACTGGCGCCCTAGTTGTGCCTTAGTTGCACCCTAGTTGTGGCATAATTGCACCCTACTTTTGTCATACGAGCGCCCTAGTTGTGCCTTAGTTGGGCCCTAGCTGTGCCTGAGTTAAGCACTAGCTACGCCTTTGTTGCAACCTAGTTGCGCCCTACTTGCGTCCTACTTGCGTCCTACTTGCACCCTAGTTGCACCCTAGTTGCATCCTTGTTATGCCCTAGTTGCGCCCTAGTTGCACCCCACTTGTGCCCTAGTTGCGCCCTACCTGCGCCCTAGTTGCGCCATAGTTGCGCCCTAGGTGCACCTCGTTTGGCTACTAGCTATACCCTATTTGTGCCCTACTAGCACCCTAGTTGCACCCTAGTTGCACCCTAGGTTCACCCTAGCTATGCCCTAGTTATGCCCTACTTGCGTCGTAGTTGCACCCTAGTTGAGCCCTAATTGCGTTGCATCCTAGTTGCGCCCTACTTGGGCCCTAGTTGCGCCCTAGGTGCGCACTAGTTGTGCCCTAGTTGCGTCCTACTTGTGACTATATGTGCCCTACTTGCGCCCTAGTTGTGCCCTACTTGCGCCCTAGTTGCGCCCTACTTGCACCCTAGTTGTATCCTGATTTTGCCCTACTTGCGCTCTAGTTGGGCCCTAGTTATACTCTAGGTGCACCCTAGTTGCAACCTACTTGTGCCATAGTTGCACCCTACTTGTGCCCTAGTTGCGCCTTAGTTGCGCCGTACTTGTACCCGAATTACACCCTACTATAGCCCTAGTATTGCCCTACATGTACCATAGTTGCGCCCTAGTTGCACCCTAGTTGCGCCCTAGTTGCACCCTAGTTGCGCCCTAGTTGCACTTCAGTTGGACACTGGCTACGTCCTAGTTGTGCACTAGTTGCGACCTACTTGCACCCTACTAGCGTCTTACTTGCATCCTACTTGCTCCCTAGTTCCGCCCTAATTGCGCCCTAGTTGAACCCTTGTTATGCCCTAGTTGCACCCTAGTTGCGCCTCAGTTGGGCACTAGCTTCACCCTAGTTGCGCCCTAGTTGCACCCTACTTGTGCCCTATTTGTGCCCTACTTTTGCCCTACTTGCGCCCTAGTTGCCCCCTTGTTGCGCCCTAGTGGTGCCCTCTTTGCGCCTCATTTGGACACAAGCTACACCCTAGTTGTGCCCTACTTGCGCCCTAGTTGTGCCCTTATTTTGCCTTAGTTGCATCCTAATTATGCACTTGTTACGCATTAGTTGTGTCCCACTTGCCCCCTTCGTGCGCCCTAGTTGCGCCATAGTTTGGCCCTAGTTGCGTCCTACTTGCACCCTACTTGCGCCATACTTGCGCCGTACTTGCACCCTAGTTGCCCTAGTCATGCCCTACTTGCGCCCTACTTGTGCCCAACATGCGCCCTAGTTACGCCGTAGTTGCATCCTAGTTACGCCCTACTTTCTCCCTACTTACGCCCTAGTTGCATCCTAGTTCTTCCCAAGTTGCACCCTAGTTGCGCCCTATTTGGGCCCTTGTTGCGCCTCAGCTGGGCATTAGCTACGCCTTAGTAGCGCCCTCGTTGTGCCGTAGTTGTTCCCCTACTTGCACCCTAGTAGCATCCACCCTACGCGCTAGTTGTCCTCTAGTTAAGCCTCAGTTGGGCACTAGCTACGTCCTAGTTGCACCCTAGTTGCACCCTAGTTGTGCCCTAGTTGCACCCTAGTTGCGCCCTACTTGCGTCCTACTTGCGCTCTAGTTGCGCCCTAGTTGTGCCTTAGTTGCACCCTACTTGCGTGCTACTTGCGTCCTAGTTATGCCCTAGTTGCCCCATAGTTGTGACATACGTGCGCCCTCGTTCCGCCCTTCTTGCACATTGGTTATGCCCTAGTTTTGGCCTAGTTGCACCCTACTTGCGACCTACTTGCGTCCTACTTGCGTCCTAGTTGTACCCTACTTGTGCCCTACTTGTACCCTACTTGCGCCCTAGTTGCGTCCTGGTTGCACCCTAGTTGTGTCCTACTTGGCCCTACTTGCACCCTACTTGCGCCCTGGTTGCACCCTAGTTGTGTCCTACTTGGCCCTACTTGCGCCCTACTTGCGTCCCAGTTGAGTCCTAGTTGCGCCCTACTTGTGCCCTACTTGCACCCTACTAGCGCTCTAGTTGTGCCCTACTTGTACCCTAGTTGTGCCCTACTTACATCCTACTTGCACCCAAGTAGCGCCCTAGATGCACCCTAGTTGTGCCCTAGCTGCGTCCTATATTGGCCCTTGTTGCGCCCTAGTTGCCTCGTACTTGCATCCTACTTGCACCCTACTTACGCCCTAGTTCCATCCTAGTTCCGCCCTATTTGGGTCCTACTTGTACCCTTCTTACACCCTACTTGTGTCCCAGTTGTTCCTCATATGTGCCCTAGTTGCGCCCTAGTTGCGCCCTAGTTGCGCCCTAGTTGCACCTCAGTTGGGCATTAGCTACACCTCAGTTACACCCTAGTTACGTCCTAGTTGCGTCCTACTTGTGCCCTACTTGTGTCATACTTGCACCCTAGTTGCGCCCTAGTTGCGTCCTAGTTGTGTCCTAGATGCGCCCTAGGTGCGCCTCAGTTGGGCACTAGCTACGTCCTAGTTGCACCCTAGTTGCGTCCTAGTTGCACTCTAGTTTCGCACTACTTGTGTCCTACTTGCATCCTAGTTGCGTCCTAGTTGCGCCTTAGTTAGGGACTTCCTATGCCCTAGTTGTGCCCTAGTTACACTCTAGTTGCGTCCTAGTTGTACCCTAGTTGCACCCTAGTTGAGCCCTACTTGCGCCCTACTTGTGCCCTAGTTGTGCCCTAGTTGCGCCCTAGTTGCGCCCTAGTTGCACCCTAATTCCACCCTAGTTGCATCCTAGTTACGACCTAGTTGCGCCCTAGTTGTGCCGTACTTGGCCCTACTTGCAACGTACTTGCGCCCTAGTTACAACCTACTTGCGCCCTACTTGCACCCTACTTGCGTCCTAGTTGCGCCCTTGTTGCGCACTACTTGCACCCTACTTGCACCCTACTTGCACTCAAGTTGCGTGCTTGTTGCGCCCTCGTTGTCCCCTAGTCACGCCCTAGTTATGCCTACTTTTACCCTAGTTGCACCCTACTTGCACTCAACTTGCGCCCTAGTTGCGCCCTAGTTGCACCCTAGTTGCCCCATACTTGTGCCCTACTTGTGTCATACTTGCGTCCTAGTTGTGCCCTAGTTGCACCCTAGTTACACCCTAGTTGCACCTGAGTTGGGCACTAGCTACGCCCTTGTTGCACCCTAGTTGCACCCTAGTTGCACCATAGGTGTGCCCTAGTTGTGCCCTACTTGCACCCTACTTGCGTCCTACTTGCACCCTAGTTGCGCCCTAGTTGTGCCCTTGTTGCGCCCTAGTTGCACGCTAGTTGCGCCGAGATTGTGCCTCACTTGGGCACCAGCTACGCCCTAGTTGCATCCTCGTTGTGCCCTAGTTGCACCATACTTGCGCCCTACTTGCGCGATGCTTGCGCCCTAGGCGGGCCTCAGTTGGGCACGCGCTATACCCTAGTCGAACCCTCCTTGCACCCTGATTGTGCCCTAGTTGCACCCTAGTTGCACCCTAGTTGTGCCCTAGTTTTGCCCTACTTGCGCCCTACTTGCACCGTAGTTCAGCCCTAATTGCGCACTAGTTGAGCCCTAGTTGCACCCTAGTTGCGTCCTAGTTACGCCCTGCTTGTGCCCTACTTGCACCCTACTTGCACCCTACTTACGCCCTTGTATCACCCTTCATGTGCCATAGTTGCACCCTAGTTGCATCCTAGTTAAGCACTACTTGCGTCCTACTTGCACCTTACTTGCACCCTAGTTCTGCCCTATTTGTGCCCTAGTTGCACCCTTGTTGTGCCCTAGTAGTACCCTAGTTGTGATTCAGTTGGGCACTAGCTACACCCTAGTTGTACCCTACTTGCGTCCTACTTGCATCCTACTTGCGTCCTACTTGCGCCCTACTTCCTCCCTAGTTGTGCCCTAGTTGTATTCTAGTTGAACCCTATTTGCGCCTCAGTTTGACACAAGCTACACCCTAGTTGTGTCCTAGTTGCGTCCTAGTTGCGCCCCAGATGCGCCCTTGTTCCGCCCTAGTTGTGTCGTATTTACGCCCTTGTTGCGCCCTGGTTTCTTCCTACTTGCGCCCTACTTGCGCCCTAGTGACGCCATAATTGGGCCCTACTTGCGCCCTAGTTGCGCCCTAGTTGCGCCCTAGTTGCCCTAATTTGACCCTACTTGCGTCGTACTTGCACCATACATGTGCCCTAGTTGCGCCCTAGTTGCATCCTTGTTGCACCCTTCTTGTGGCCTACGTGCACCGTACTTGTGCCCTACTTGCGTCCTTGTTGCGTCCTAGTTACACCCAAGTTACCCCCTATTTGCACCCTCTTTCCGCCCTAGTTTTGCCTCAGTTCGGGACTAGCTACGCCTTAGTAGCGCCCTCATTACGCCGTGGTTGTGCCCTATTTGTGCCCTACTTGCGCCCCTCTTGCGCCCTAGTTGTGTCCAACTTGTGCCCTAGTAGCGCCTTCCCTGCGCCCTAGTTGTGTCCTATTTACGTCCTAGTTGTGCCCTAGTTGTGCCCTATTTATGTCATACTTCTGTCCTAGTTGACCCTAGTTGTGCCTCAATTGCGTCCTACTTCCGCCGTTCTTGTGCCCTAGTTGCATCCTAGTTTCCCCCTACTTGTGTCATACTTGCGCCCTACTTGCATCTAACTTGCACCCTAGTTACGCCCTAGTTGCACCCTAGTTACACCCTACGTGCCGCCTATTTGCACCCTACTTGCGCCCTAGTTGTGCCCTAGTAGGACCCTTCTTGAACCAAACTTCCGCCCTAGTTGCGCCCTGTTTGCACCCTAGTTGTGACCTACTTGGTCCTACTTGCGCCCTAGTTGAGCCCTAGTTACGCCCTACTTGCGCCCTACTTGCGCTCTAGTTGAGTACCACTAGCGCCCTCGTTGTGTCCTACTTGTGCCCTAGTTGCGCCCTACTTGCACCCTACTTACACCCTAGTAGCGCCCTATATGCACGCAAGTTTCACCCTAGTGGCGCCCTAAGTGCGCCCTAGTTACGTCCTAGTCACACCGTACTTGCGCCCTAATTGCACCCTAGTTATGCCCTAGTTTCCCCCTAGTTGTGCCCTACTTGCACCCTACTTGTGCCCTATGTGTGTCCTAGTTGCGCCCTATACATGCCCTAGTTACGCCCTAGTTGTGCGCTAGTTGTGCCTCAGTTGGGCATTAGCTACGTCCTCTTGGTACCCTAGTTGCACACTAGTTGTGTCCTACTTGTGCCCTACTTGTGCTCTACTTGCACCCTAGTTGTGCCCTAGCTGCGCGCTAGTTACGCCCTAGTTGCACCCTATTTGTGCCTTAGTTGGACACTAGCTACGTCCTAGTAGCACCCTAACTGCACCCTAGTTGCGCCCTAGTTACGTCCTACTTGCGCCCTACTTGCATCCTAGTTGCACCCTAGTTGCGCCTCAATTAGGGACTAGCTACGCCCTAGTTGTGCCCTAGTTACACCCTAGTTGCACCCTAGTTGCGTCCTAATTGCACCCTAGCTCTGCCCTATTTGCGTCCTACTTGCGCCCTACTTGCGCCCTAGTTGCATCCTAGTTGCGCCCTAATTACGCCCTACTTGCGCCCTACTTGTGTGCTACTTACGCCCCACTTGTACCCTAGTTGCGCCCTCATTGCACCCTAGTTCCGCCCTACTTGTACCCTACTTTCGCCCTACTTGCACCCTAGTTGCGCACTTGTTGCGCCCTACTTGCACCCTCTTTGCACCCTAGTTGCGCCCTAGTTGCACCCTAGTTATGCCCTAGTTACATCCTAGTTGTGTCCTAATTACGCTCTAGTTATGCCCTACTTGCGACCTAGTTTCCCCCTAGTTCCGTCCTACTTGCACCCTTGCGCCCTACTTGCGCCCTACTTGTGCCCTAGTCTTTCCGTACATGCACCATAGTTTGCCCTAATTGTGCCCTAGTTGTGCCCTAGTTGTGCCTCAGTTGGGCACTAGCTACGCCCTAGTTGCACCATTGTTCCGCCCTACTTATGCCCTACTTGTGCCCTAGTTGCGCCCTATTTGCACCCTACTTGCGTCCTACTTGCGTCCTAGTTAAGCCCTAGTTGCGCCATAGTTACGTCCTGTTTGTACCCTAGTTGCACCTTAGTTGGGCACTAGCTACGCCCTAGTTGCCATACTTGCGCCTTACTTGCGGCCTACTTGCGTCCTACTTGCGCCCTAATTGCAGACTAGTTACGTCATAGTTACACCCTATTTGCACCCTACTTATGCCCTACTTGCGCCCTAGTTGCGCCCTTGTTGCGCCCAAGTTGCGCCCTAGTTACGCCTTACCTACACCCTAGTTGTGCCCTACTTCCGTCCTCGGTGCGCCCTAGTTGCACCTCAGTTGGACACTACCTACACCCTACTTGCGCCCTAGTTGCACTTTAGTTCTGCCCTAGTTACACCCTTGTTGCACCCTACTTACGCCCTACTTGTGCCCTAGTTGCACCTTAGTTGCTCCCTAGTTGCACCGTACTTGCACCCTACTTGCACCCTTGTTGTACCCTAGTTGCGCCCTACTTGCTGAAGAACAGCTTCCTAGCACTGCTGTCGCTGGCGTGGCAATACAAGCCAGGCGGCTAACTCACTAGCGCACACAGGTGGAGGTGAGAACAGCAAGGGGTTGGCTAGGGACACAAACACAAGTGTCAGAAGCTGCAAAAGTTGAAATATGCAGAGAGAGATGACAACTGAGGTCTGAGCAACCTAAATAGTGTCACGGACCTAGTGCACACACACGCGGCGCACAAGGGCGCTATTTTCTAGCAGGACAAAACACTGGCAGAAACACAGTTATGGCCATAGTTCCCTGCAGACACGTCAGAACGACGAGCCGTTTGAACCAGAACGTCCGCATGGACGAGATCTGCGTCCTGATAGGCTGCACGTCTGCGTGTTGTGACACAACACAAATCTAAAAATCACGGAAGTTTTCTGGGTGCCCATCGCCGCCGGCCGCCAGCCTTCTACCACCATCGCCAGTCTCAGGGATCTGCACGTGAATGGACATGAGCTGAGGGGTCACCGTAAGCTGTGTACGACACACACAACAACACTCCCCCATGACTGGAGGGCGAAACACATCCATGCACATGCAGACACTAACGATGTACAGAGCAAGAAACGCACAGACGCTGTAAGCAGCAAGCACGGCACATGCAAGGTGGCACATGAGGAATCAACCTGCAACAGGGATGGAGCAGAGTCCAACGGAATGAGTGGCCGCATGAAACTTCGAACGACCCAGAGCCTTGGTCAAAAAATCCGTGCACTGACTGTCAGTGCTCACGTGGATGACTCGAATCTCACCACGATCAACCAGATCACGCACGAAGTGGTGCTCGACATTGATGTGCTTTGTGCGTGCATGGAACACACCTGAGTTCTTGGCGATGGCCTCCGCGCTCATGTTGTCACACTGGAGGACCACGGGGGGAATGGACTGACGCAGTTCACGCAACAGACGGACGAGCCAGACACATTCCGCTGCACCGGCGCCTAGGGCAACNCATGCAAGGTGGCACATGAGGAATCAACCTGCAACAGGGATGGGGCAGAGTCCAACGGAACGAGTGGCCGCATGAAACTTCGAACGACCCAGAGCCTTGGTCAAAAAATCCGTGCACTGACTGTCAGTGCTCACGTGGATGACTCGAATCTCACCACGATCAACCAGATCACGCACGAAGTGGTGCTCGACATTGATGTGCTTTGTGCGTGCATGGAACACACCTGAGTTCTTGGCGATGGCCTCCGCGCTCATGTTGTCACACTGGAGGACCACGGGGGGAATGGACTGATGCAATTCACGCAACAGAAGGACGAGCCAGACACATTCCGCTGCACCGGCACCTAGGGAAACATACTCTTCCTCATCAGTGCTGCGTGCGATGCAACCTTGCTTCCCACTTCGCCAGGACACTGCAGTGCCTCCCATGAGAAAAATGTAGCCGGTGCGGCTCTTGCCGTCTGGACTCCACGTCCAGTCACTGTCTGTGTACCCATCTAGCACAACTGACACCTATTCGCGAAAGCACAGGCCGATGCGTGCGGTGGACAGGATGTAGCGCACACACCGGACTGCGGCCTCCAATGTTCGCTGGCGTGGAGCCTGCGAGAACTGGGCGAGCAGGTTGACAGTGAAGGCAATGTCGGGCCGTGTCATGGTGGCCAAGTACATGAGCGAGCCCATGACTCGCAGGTACAGGGTCACATAGAATGGCTCCCCCAGGTCAGCTGGGTCATCCACCTTCAGGATGGCCTACCCCTCAGGGGTCATGGGCGTGGAGGCCGTGCGAACGGCTGCAAGGAGATCGGCAAAGCGCTCCCCCACAGTCTCTCCGTAGCGTCTCTGATGGACATGGAGTGTGCGGCGGACACGGTCGTACACGATCTCCATCCCCAAAAAGACAGAGGCCTCACCAAGATCTTTCATCTTGTAGGCCGAGGTGAGAACGGCCTTGGCAGCGTTCACTCCTCCCAGGTCGGGCGAGGCGATCAGCAGATCGTCCACGTAGACGAGGATGGCAGCGAGTGGTGCTGGGGACTGTGCGAGGAACAAAGATGGGTCAGCATCGCTCTGAACGTACCCAGCTCTTCTCAGCGTGCTGGTGATCTCCTGATTCCAGCAGCGAGGTGACTGTTTCAGGCCGTACAAGGCCTTTTGCAGCCGATACACGCGACCGGTACCATCCTAGAAACCGGGTGGCTGGACCATGTAGATCTCCTCCTCTAGGTCCCTGTTCAGAAACGCGTTGTTGACATCCATCTGGTGGAGTTCCCAGTCGTGCTGTGCCACCTGGCTCAGCAGAGTGAGCGTAGTCGTCATTCGACCAACAGGAGCAAAGGTCTCGGTGTAGTCCACGCCTGGGACCTGAGAGAACCCTTTTGCTGTCAGGCACGCTTTATAGCGTTCCACAGTGCCGTCTGGTTCTAGCTTCTTGCGGAGAACCCACTTGGCTTTGATGGCCTCGCGGTTCTTCGGCAAGTCCACCAGCTCAAAGACGCCATGCTCTCGGATGGCATCGAGCTCAGCCTGGCAGGCATCGCGCAACTGTTCAACGTCTGGGGCTGACAGGGCCTCTGGTATGCTGGTGGGATCAGGAGACAGCATTGGCGCACTGCGTGTAGCCAGGGCATACACCACAGAGGGAGGGTCGGCCGTCACCATGGACTCAGCGGCGTCACGAGCCACAACGCGCTCATGAGCAAGTAGTGCCATACCAGTGGCACAGCCAGGGTGAACTTCAGCAAGACCATGAGCACTCAGGCCGAGGGCCTTCGTGCCCGGGTCACCGCTGACGACGCTGTGCGTGGGACGAGGGCGGAGACGTCCGCCGGGTGCCCGTGTGTAGGTGTCCGACGGGGTGGGAGCAGTGGGCGCCGTTGACTCACACGCCGGTGTGGAATCCACGGCAGGTGCACCACTCGAGGCTGGCGTGGCCCCAACAGCTAGGGGTGGGCCCATGGCAGACACAGGCGCGTCTGCGGCCGGAGGCAAGGGCGGCTCAGAGCCAGACACGGATGCGGACGCAGGGTCAGTCTGAGCCTCAGATGCAGAAGCAGGCGCAGGCACAGGCATAGCCTCAGACGCGAAGGCAGACTCGGACGCAGACTCAGACGCGGGCGAGAGCAGAGAGTCATGGGCAGAGGACAGGGCAAGGTTGGGGGTGCCGGTGGGAACAACCGCTGGGGACAGCCCCGGGGGTGCCGACGACAGAGTGACCGCACTGGACGGGGGCGTTGTGCCAACCGTACAAGGAGCCTCCCCCACACTATGGGATCAAGAACACCCAGGGGCATGATCAGTACGCAGAGCGTGGATGCGAGCAAGGTTGCGGAAGGCGAGATGCTCGTCACGGGACTCCACGATGCGACGTCGCTCAAGGTCCTAGATTCGCCAGGCCTTCGACTGCGGGGCGACGCCAACGAAGGCGCAGATCCGGCCCCGCGAAGAGAGCTTGGTTCCCTGCTGCTCTGGTGTGAACCAGACGCAGGCAAGGGCGCCCCAGACACGGGCCAGGTGCAGGTCCGTGTGATGCCCGTACCACAGCTTGTAGGGCGTGCGGTGACCTAGGAGGGGGCCGTGGGGAATGCGGTAACAGACCCAGGTCATGTACGCCATGTCCTCGAAGGCAAAGGCCTCAGGCATGGCGCTGTCCGCACGCATGGCACGGACTGCATCCTCCATGGTGCGGTTCTAGCGCTCGGAGACACCGTTCTGCTGAGGGTGGCGGGGGCGGAGAGGTCGTGGAAGACGCCGAGCTCGGTGAAGGAGCAAGCCATGTCACCGAGATACTCGCCGCCACGGTCCGAGCGAAAGGTCTGGAGGCGGTAGGGAGACTGGCCCTCGGCCATGACCAGCCAGACGCGGACGGCAACGGCGGCATCGCTCTTCTATCGCAGACTGTAGACCCAACGCATGCGCGTGAAGTCATTAGTCAACGTCAGGACGTAGCGACCGCGGTCCTCCTAAAACTCGACAGGGAGCGGACCCATGAGGTCGGAGTGGACAAGCTCCAAGGGCCGACGGGCCCTGGAGACAGACGTAGGATAGGTGGACCGGTGCATTTTGCCTTCAGCACAGGCCAAGCAGTCGGTCGTGGGCGGTGCCTCGAAGGACGCCGCATCAAGACCGAGAGCAGGCTGAGTGCGGATCAGTCTGTCGACTGTCCCCAGGTGCACATGACAGAGGTGTCGATGCAGGAGACGGTGATGCTCGGGGGACAGAGCACCAGCGACGAAGACACGGGCAGTGGGAGACGGAGGCAAAGGGGGTGCACTCGCACATGACCCAGAGATGTGATACAGATCATCGACGACCGTCCCACTGAGGACGGTCTCCTCGCCGTCACGCACAAAGATGCGAGCATCGGCAGCGGTGTGCATGACACCCAGGCCCATCTTGGTGCAAGCACGGACAGACATCAGACTGAGTTCCAGATCAGGGACAAAGAGGACATCGAGATGTAAACGGGACCAGCGGGTCCGGTGAACTGCACGACCCCAACACCCTGGACAGGGACCTCATGGCCAGCTGCAGTGCGAACAGAGCAAACAGTGCCAACAGGGTGTAGGACGACGAAGGCATCACGGCGACACGTCATGTGGTGGGTGGCGCCAGAGTCAACGACCCAGGTGGCGTCGGTGACACGCGTACAAGGGGCAACGTGGTACTTGGCAACGGAACAAGGCGCGGCAGCAGGACGCTCAGCGGCGGATACAACAAGGCGACCAGCGGAGCGCACATGACAGTGGTACACCCAAGACACATCATCGGGTCCGTCACGCGCACACGGCTGGGCGTGGGAACCACCAGAGGCATCATCACGCAGCGACACAGACAATACACAGGCAGTGGGACCCCTCGACTCAGTCAATTCACTCGCACCTCCCTGAGATGAGCGCATGGCGAGAAGCTGGTGCAGCTCGGCGCTCTGCCTATCGCGTTCTGCGAGCGCCTGGTCGCGGGGATCCGCGGGGGAGCCGGCTGTGGCAGCAGACTCCTCTGGGACGGCTGCGGTAGTGGCAGTGGAGCGGGCGGTCGCACCGGACGGTAGTGGCGCATGCGCGCCTAGTGCGCCTGCTGCAGTCCACGGGTGACATTGGCCCAGTCCAACGGGCAGCCTGTCAGAAGAGTGCAGTCGGGATAGCGGTGGTCACCTCCGCAGTTGAAGCACACGAGCCGGTGGCCCATTGTGCTTCCAGAGCCGCTGCTGCCACTGCTGCTGGTGCTGCCGCCGCTGCTGCTGCTGCGGCTGACACTGCTAGTGCTGGTGCTGCTGCTGGTCCCGCCGCTGGAACCACCACCTGACGATTTGTGGCCCTTCCTTCCCTGAACTGGGGCTGCTATAGCTGCAGACAGCGGGGAAGAGGATGCAGCGGCAACTGCAGCGGAAGCGGTGCTACGGTGAGCGCGGTTCACGGCGTCCATGCCGGCAACCTCCAGGAAGTGGATGGTGGCCCAGCGCAGCAGGGTCCCGTCACTCGCCATGTCGCGAAGCAGGGTCTGGTCGAAGTTGCTGAAGACGCACGCGTAGTCAGGGTGAATGCCGTAGAGGATGATCTGGAGTGCGGGGTACTGCACAGGGGCATCGTCTCCCAGCTCCTCGTACAGCTGGATCGCCCGACGCCAGTAGTTAGCTGCAGACTCCTGAGCAGTCTGGCAGAGGGAGTTGAAGTCCGCAAGGCGCTGGGACGTCAGGGCCAGGATGGCGCCCTCAAAGAGAGTGACAGCCAGGGCCCACGCCTTGCGAGAGTCAGCACCTGAGCCGGTCAGCGGATCGCCAAGGAACCGACTGAAATCCTTGGTGAAGTCTGGGACGGCCTTCATCAGACTGGAGGCGGCACGGACCGCCATCTGCGTCTGGGCGGGGTCAGACACCTGGTAGGTGGTGAGGTAGTAGGTGAGGACTCCCTCGCTCATGGCCCACATACGAAAGCGCGGCTCCCAAGATTTGTAGTCGTTCCCAGCCCGGAAGATGGGAGGGTCCGACTCAAACCACTTCGGTGGCTTGACCGTTGGTAGAGCGACTGCTCGAGCCATCACAGGACCCGGCATAGAGGAGGAAACCCCCTTGCCCAGGCGGGCCCGTAGAGCCAGCTCCTCAAAGCTCAGAGGGCGGCGAGACGAGCTCAGGCCGGCGTTGGAGCTGGAGCTCGTGCCCTGGAGGGCGGCACTGGCCTCACACGCTCTACGGTGTGCCGTCAGACGGATGAGGTGTGCTCGCAGCAGCTCCTCCTCATCCTCCTCGCCAGAGTCGGAGAGGGTCTCTGCAACCTCATCTGCATTGCCGTCGGGGGCGAGGTGATCCTCGCTCGGGTCTGCTGACAGGTGTTGTTGCTGCTACTGGTCCTGCTGCTGCTGGGGCAGTAGGCCTCTGATCAGATCCTGCAGCTTAGCGACCTGCTTCGTCAGAGTATTGTGACTCTCCGCCTGTAGGTCAGCCAACGCGCACACTTGGCGCGCCAATGTCGTCGGACTTGGCGGCCGCTGTTGCTATTGCTGTTGTAGCAGCTGCTACTACTGCTGCATCGGCTGTTGCTCTCGCTGCTGCTGCTGCTGCTGGTGCTGCTGGTGCTGCAGAGGCTGCTGCTGATGCTGCTACTGCTATTGTTGCTGCTGCTGTTGTTGCGGCTGCTGTCGTTGTGGTGATGATGGCGGTGCCCGGCGTTGGCCGCTGACGGAGCTGCCCTCGGCAGCTGCATCGGTGGTGGCGCTGGCGGGGGTTTGCTTCGGCATGACGACTCGTTGCTCCCTCCTCCTCCTTTTTTTGTTTTGTGTTACTTCTGCGGCACACTGCCGTGGAACGCCTCCGCGAAACTCCTCCGCGGAACATCTCCGCGGAACTCCTCCGAGGAACGCCTCCGCCGAACTCCTCCGCGGAACGTCTCCCCCTCCGCGGTACGCCTCACCGCAGAAGTTGAACGCGGATTACCGCGGGTTATTTTGGACTGAGCACGGTGAGCGGGGTTGCGTTTGGCGCGGAGCCCAGCGGGGTGACCCGAGTTGCCACCGTGGTTGCGCTGGTGCGGAACGCGTCGGAGTGCCTCGAGCTATCAGGGCACACCGTCAGTTCGTTCCGCGACCATTGCACGGTTGTCGCGACTGGCGACCGGTGGTTCGCCGCGGAACGGGCGAGGACTTGCGGTCGTCCCAACATAGTGGGACACCATCGTGGCTGTTCCAGGACCGCCGCGGAGCGGCTGCGGCGGAACGCCGCGGATTGGTGCAACGCCGCGGAGCTGCCGCGGTACCGTCACCGTGGAGTGATGGCATCGGAACAAGGCATGCGGCGGCGGTAGGTCCGCGGCACCGTCGACGGGTTCCGTTGCGGCCGCGGAGCTGCCGCGTCCGCTGCAGAGGCCTAGTCGCCGCGGAGCATCGCGGAGTTTCCGCGGAACAGCTGTTGCTGTCGCGGAACGACCGCGGAGCTGCCGCGGATATGTTAAAAAATGGTGGGAACGGTGATGGGTCCTCCCAAGACCTCTCGCGGAGACAGAGGGCGCTGTTGCTGCTGCTACTCAAGGCAACGCCTGCGGTCGCCCACTGCCACTGCGGTCGCTACGTCCCTGCTACGCAGCTGTGCAAGCACTGGCTCGCCACTCTGATACCATGAGAGACAGCTTCCTAGCACTGCTGTCACTGGCGTGGCAGTACAAGCCAGCCGGCTAACTCACTAGCATACACAGGTGGAGGTGAGAACAGCAAGGGGTTGGCTAGGGACACAAACACAAGTGTCAGAAGCTGCAAAAGTTGAAATATGCAGAGAGAGATGACAACTGAGGTCTGAGCAACCTAAATAGTGTCACGCACCTAGTGCACACACACGCGGCGCACAAGGGTGCTATTTTCTAGCAGGACAAAACAGTGGCAGAAACACAGTTATGGCCATAGTTCCCTGCAGACACGGCAGAACGACGAGCCGTTTGAACCAGAACGGCCGCATCGACGAGATCTGCGTCCTGATAAGCTGCACATCTATGTGTTGTGACACAGCACGAATCTAAAAATTACGGAAGTTTTCTGGGCGCCCATCGCCGCCGGCCGCCAGCCTTCTGCCATCGTCGCCAGTCTCAGGGATCTGCACGTGAATGGACATGAGCCGAGGGGTCACCGTAAGCTGTGTACGATACACACAACAACACTTGCGCCCTAGTTGCTTCCTACTTGTACCCTACTTGTACCTTTTTTACGCCCTAATTGTACCATTGTTGCACCCTACTTGTGTCCTAGTTACGCCCTAGTTGTTCCCAAAATGTGCCCTAGTTATGCCTCAATTGGGTACTTACTACGCCTTAGTTGTATCCTAGTTGTACCCTAGTTGTGCCCTACTTGTGCCCTAGTTGCACCCTACTTGCACCCTAGTTGCGCCCTACTTGTGCCCTAGCTGCACCCTCGCTGCGCCCTACTTGCGCCCTACTTGCGCCCTTCGTGCGCCCTACTTGCGCCCTCGTTGCACCCTAGTTGCGCCCTAGTTGCGCCCTACTTGTGCCCTACATGCGCCCTACTTACAACCAAATTGCGCCCTAGTTGCACCCTACTTGCGCCCTAGTTGCGCCCTATTTGCGCCCTAGTTGTGTCCTAGTTACGCCCTAGTTGTGCCCTACTTGCACCCTACTTGCGCCCTAGTTGCACCCTACGTGTGCCCTAGTTGCACCCTAGTTGTGTCCTACTTGCGCCCTACTTGCGCCCTACTTGCGCCCTTCGTGCGCCCTACTTGCGCCCTAGTTGCACCCTACTTGCGCCCTAGTTGCGCCCTATTTGCGCCCTAGTTGTGTCCTAGTTACGCCCTAGTTGTGCCCTACTTGCACCCTACTTGCGCCCTAGTTGCACCCTACGTGTGCCCTAGTTGCACCCTAGTTGTGTCCTACTTGCGCCCTACTTGCGCCCTACTTGTGCCATACTTGTGCCCTAGTTTTGCCCTACATGCGCCATAGTTGTACCCTGGTTGCGCCCTAGTTGCGCCTCAGTTGGACACTAGCTACGCCCTAGTTGCCCCCTAGTTACACCCTACTTGCAACCTAATTGCGACCTATTTGTGCCCTTTTTTAGCCCTAGTTGCACCCTATTTACGCCTTAGTTATGTCCTAGTTGCGTCCTAGTTGCGCCCTAGTTGTTCCTCAGTTGGGCACTAGGTACTTCCTTAGTGCGCCCTACTTGCGCCGAAGTTGTACCCTACTTGCGCTCTCCTTGCACCCTCCTTGTGTCCTAATGGTGCCCCAGCTGCGCCATATTTGCGCATCAGTTCAGCACTAGCTACGCCCTAGTTACGCCCCAGTTGCGCTCTATCTGCACCCTAGTTGCGCCCTTGTTGTACCCTAGTTTCACCCTACTTGCGCCCTACTTGGGCCCTAGTTGTGCCATAGTTGCGCCCTAATTGTGCTCTATTTGCACCATACTTGCGCCCTACTTGCACCCTAGTTGAAACCTATTTGCCCCAGTTGTACCCTACTTGTACCCTACTTGTGTCCTACTTGCACCCCACTTGCGCCCTACTTGCACCCTTCTTGCGGCCTACTTGTGCCCTACTTGCGTCCAAGTTGCACCCTAGTTACTTCCTAGTTACACCCTACTTGCGCCCTACTTATGCCATACGTGCGCTCTTCTTCTGCCCTAGTTGCATCAAATTTGTACCCTAGTTGCGCCCTACTTGCGCCCTAGTTGTGCCCTACTTGCACCCTTGGTGCGCCCTCATTGCACCTCAATTGGGCAATAGCTACACCCTAGTTATGCTCTTGTTGTCTCCTAGTTGCGCCCTAGTTGCGTCCTCGTTCTGCCCTAGTTATGCCCTACTTGCGCCCTAGTTACACCCTACTTGCGCCCTAGTTTCGCCCGAATTGCGCCCTACTTACACCCTAGGTGTGTCCTAGTTGCGCCCTAATTGTGCCCTACTTGCACCCTACTTGTACCCTACTTTCCCCCTAGTTTCTCTAGTTGTACCCTAATTGCACCCTACTTGTGCCCTACTTGTGTCCTAGTTACACTCTAGTTGCGTCCTAGTTTTGTCCTACTTGCGCCCTACTTACGCCCTACATGCGTCCTAGTTGTACCCTAGTTGCGTCAAAGTTGCACCCTAGTTGCGTCCAAGTTGCGTCCTAGTTAGGCCCTACTTGGGCCTTAGTTGTGCCCTACTTGCACCCTCAGTGTGTTCTAGTTGCACCTCAGTTGGGCACTAGCTACGCCCTAGTTGCGCCCTAGTTGTCCCCTAGTTGTGTCCTAGTTGTACCCTAGTTGTGCCCTACTTGTACCCTAATTGCGCCCTACTAATGCCCTAGTTGTGTCCAACTTGCGCCCTAGTTGCGGCCAAGTTGCACCTTAGTTGGGCACTACCTACATCCTAGTTTTGCCCTAGTTGAGCCCTAATTGCGCCCTAGTTGCGCCCTACTTGTGCCCTACTTGTACCCTAGTTGCGCCCTGGTTGTACTTTAGTTGTTCCCTGCTTGTACCCTATTTTTACCCCAGTTGTATCCTAATTGCACCCTATTTGCACCCTACTTGCACCCTACTTGCACCCTACTTGCACCCTACTTGCGTCGCAGGCAGAAGAGAGGATCTGTGATGTGCAAAGCTGCAAAGCTGCAAAGCTGCAAAGCTGCAAAGAGGTGTGAGAGTTAGTCGGAAAGCGAGCACAAGAGAGGTTGCAAGAACGAACACAGCGGGCGAAGGTAGACTGGAGTTCGGTGCGAGAATGCCGGAGGCGGCAGTGGTTAAGTGATGAGCAAGACGGATTAAGCGAAGGAGCGAGGACGATGAAGCGAGGATGAGCAAGAGCGAGGACTTAGATTTGATGACGCAAAAGGATGAGCAATGGGGGACCAGAGCGGAGTCATGGCGGCGAAGCCGTAGAACCAAAGGTGAAATGAATGGAAATAATTATTCTGGGTTACACTCAAGGGAATGAACATCCTCGGTATATACAGGCACAACAGAACATAAGCGCTAAACAACGGCTTCTTTTTGCTAGCGGGATACGGGTGACAGATGTCACTCTATTAGGGGATGTCGTTACCATAGCCCATCACGATCGTGTGACTAGAGGACCGTTGGCCAAGGTGGCTTGGTCCAAGACCTGAACCATTATTGAGAATTTTTGGGGATTTGTCCAAGGGGAGTGGGTACTCTGTCATATTCATATTCTGACACCCTCCTTGAATCTGATAGATTACTTGTGTGTATAGGTGCGCTCCACATTAATGGAGCGTCCTATGCCCTCTAAGGAGAGTAGGTGCGACCACATGTCTCCCAGATCATCCGGGTATGCATCAATCAGGTCATGGTCGTCCGTGTGCAGAACTGTCTTGAGTTCTATGTGCACTTGTTGATTTGCTTTAGTATAGGAACAGACTATCTCCTCTCGTGGCCCAAGGTGAAGTGGCTTGCCAAGGAGACATTCTGTTACACCGAAGTGCAGGAGAAACTCTTGGAAGAGGAACTCATAAAACTGATCAGCCCATTCTTGTGTTTTTGTCCATCCTTCATAGGGCTCAAGGAGGGCAACGGATCAACTTCTCATGCAAGGGTCGGAAGTTTTGTACGTTTGGTGCAGGTGCCTTTGATCCAATGTTTCCACCATCCTTGGGTACTCTGTCAGATTCATATTTTGACACACCCTACTTGTGCCCTACTTGTGCCCTACTTGTGTCCTAGTTGCACCCTAGGTGCGCCCTCGTTGTGCCCTACTTGTGCCCTATCTGTGCCCTACTTGCATCCTAGTTGCGTCCTACTTACGTCCTACTTGCGCCCTAATTACGCCCTATTGGCGCCCTAGGTGCGCCCTACTTGCCCCTCAGTTGGGCACTAGCTATGCCATAGTTACACCCTAGTTTTGCCCTAGTTGCGCCCTGGTTGTGCCCTAGTTGCATCCTAGTTGAATCCTACTTGCACTCTAGTTACGCCCTACTTGCGCCTTAGTTGCGCCCTACTTTGCCCTAGTTGCGCCCTAGTTGTGCCTATGTTGGGCACTAGCTATGCCCTAGTTATGCTCTAGTTACGCCCTAGTTGTGCCCTAGTTGCATCCTACTTGTGCCCTACTTGCGCCCTAGTTATGCCCTAGTTACTCCTTATTTGCACCCTACTTGTGTCCTACTTGCACCCTAATTGCGCCCTTGTTCTGCCCTAGTTGTGCCCAAGTTGTGCGGTACTTGCGCCCTGCTTGCGTCCTAGTTGTGTCCTAGTTGTGCCCTAGTTGTGCCCTAGTTGCGCCCTACTTGCGCCCTACTTGCGCCCTAGTTGTGGCCTAGTTGCGCCCTAGTTGCGCCCTAGTTGCGCCCTACTTGTGTCCTACTTGGACCCTAGTTGCACCCTACTTGCACCCTAGTTGCTCCCTTGTTGTGTCCTACTTGCACCCTGGTTGTGTCCTACTTATTCCCTAGTTGCGCCCTACTTGCGCCCTAGTTGTCCCCTTGTTGCGCCTCAGTTTGGCACTAGCTATGCCCTAGTTGTGCCCTAGTTGCACCATATTTGTGCCCTTGTTGTGGCCTACTTGCGCCATAGTTGTGCTCTAGTTGCGCCTTAGTTGGGCACCAGCTACATCCTAGTTGCGCCCTAGTTGCACCCTAGTCACTTCCTACTTGCGCCCTACTTGCGCACTCATTGCGCCCTACTTGCGCCCTACTTGCGCCCTAGTTGCACCCTAGTTGCATCTCAGTTGGGCACTAGTAACGCCATAGTTGCGCCCTATTTGTGCCCTAGTTGTGCCTCAGTGTCGGCCGACCCAGAATCAAGAAAACTCATCCAAACGCATGTCGCACGCCCATATGGACATGGATGACCCAAGTCCCGCTCAAAAAATCCATGGCATGCGCCTTGGAGCATACGACGTATTGTCTCTGAGAGCGCGTCTCGAGCCTCTCCGAGACTATGGGGCCGGATTTTGGTCCGACTTGAAATCAAGAAAACCCGTCCATATACACGTTGCACACCCATGTAGACATGGATAACCCAAGTCGCGCTTGAACAATCCATGGCACGGGCCCTGGAGCATACGACGTAGGGTCTCTGTGAGCGCCTCTCAAGAGTCTCCGAGACTAAAGGGCCAGATTTCGGGCCGACCCAAAATCAAGAAAGCTTATATATACGCATGTCGCACGCCCATATGGACATGGATGACCTAAGTCCTGCTCGAAAAATCAATGGCACGCGCCCTGGAGCATACAACGTAGGGTCTCCGTGAGTGCCGACCCCATATTTGGGGTCGGCCCGAATTCTGGATTTCCCTAGGGCTAGATTTTGAGCGTGACTTGGGTCATCCATGTCCGTATGGGCGTGCAACGTGCGTATGTATGAGTTGTCCCTATTTGGGGTTGGCCCGAATTTTGGATACAACGTAGGGTCTCCGTGAGTGCCGGCTAGGGATTGGCGGATGTTACGTTGATGACTCCGCTAGCACCTTATGAGAAATCAAAGTTTCTGGGTGCCGAGGGGAGTATGGTCTCAAGGCTGAAACTTAAAGGAATTGATGGAAGGGCACCACCAGGTGTGGAGCCTGCAGCTTAATTTGACTCAACACGGGGAAAATTACCAGGTCCAGACATATTTAGGATGGACAGTTTGAGAGCTCTTTCTTGGTTCTGTGGGTGGTGGAGCATGGCCATTCTTAGTTGGTGGAGTGATTTGGCTGGTTAATTCCGTTAACGAACGAGACCTCGGCATAATAAAACGTTGCGCGGACATTCGTGTTTGCAACCAACTTCTTAAAGGGACTATCGGCGTTTAGCCAGCTGGAAGTTTGAGGTATGTAATGCCCTTAGATGTTCTGGGCCGGATGCGCACTACACTGATTAATTCAACGAGATCACTCATGGATCGAAAGGTTTAGGAAACCTCTGAAATTTCATCATGACGGGGATAGATTCTTGCAATTGTTCATCTTCAACGAGGAATACCTAGTAAGCACGAGTCATCAGCTCGCGATGATTACGTCACTACCCTTTGTACACACCGCCCGTCGCTCCTACCGATTGAATGATCAGGTGGAGTTTTCGGATTACGGTGACGCGGACGGTTTGCCATCGGCAACGTTGTTAGAAGTTTACTACACCTTACCATGTACAGGAAGGAGAAGTCGTAACAAGGTTTTCTGTGATCCTCCGTTGATTCATAACATGGAGGCCTGGGCGGCCCCCAATGCGTCGAGCAATGGGGGTGTGTCATCACCCGCATGGGACGAGCGACACGGAGAAAGCACTAGTGCATGGCACATCCATGTGCGATGTCGTCAAACTGCGGAAAAATCCTCCTCCCCGCACAGGGGAAGACCGGGGGTACCAAGCATGGCGGTTGCGATGGAGAAGGTTGTCTCTGGCCGAGCGTAGCCGGGCAAGTGTGCCTGGGTGTGGTAAGAACACCCTAATACGGCCTCGAGGGGACGACCCGCAGCTGAGCCCCGCATCGCGGGGTGCTGTTCACAGACTTTATGGCAACAGGTCGGCCCACACGACCGCATGGTGCCGGCTCAAGACATAGTCGGGCCGCTCTGGGAGTGAACCTGTGGAAGGATAATTGACAGAAATCTTTGTGATGGCTTTGTCATCATGCCAACCCGTGAACTTACGATGCGTCAGACTATGACAGGAGACGATGACACGGAAAGGGCTCGGTGACGCTCATTTTCCCCATAGACACAAGAAATCAGCCCGCCGTCCGTGAGAAGCGACAACATAAACATCCACCGTATCAGTGCATGCAGACAACCGTTCATGCGGTGTGCAAAATCAATGATCACCAAAAACATTGATCCGGCACGTTCATTGAATTCTAGGAGCAGAATATTTGCCAATTCGCACAAATAGGAACACCAAATTAATTCCATACACAAGAATCAATAGGAAATCCTGGAACATATCATTGTTAAATTTGTAATGTACAGAATCAAAGAATCGATTCGAATAATCAGAGGCACCGTATGTTCCGCGTCAACCTGATGCCCCGTCTACTTGCCGCAACAATACAAAATGTGTCGGTTGCACATTCACACGGGCGTTGACTAAATCATGGATGTCAGTGCCGATTTCACAACAGACAGAAGTACAAGTGTTGATAGCAAACATTTGCCGGTGTGAAATCCACATGTGAAATTAAATGTTGAATGCACTTTATTCACACATAATGAGTACATTTGGGAAGCTATTGCCGAATACTCGTGATCAACGGCGTCCATTGTCAAAGACAATGGCAATTGCGTATCCACATGGGTGCCGATCACACCAATTCTGTCGTGTAAGTCATTTGTGGTTGGATTTTGATAAAAATAAGAATGCGAGTACCAATTGCACTCAACAGAATTGCAATGGTGGAAATCCCCGTACAAGGACCAATTGTACAAACTGACAAGTGCCGGTTGGACTTGGAGTATGACCACGTGGACAATAAAACAGTAGCATCCACACGAGGACCGAACGCATGATTTTCATGAGTGTTGAATGCATAATTGATGAGCACATCAGTGAAGATATTGACACGAGGGTTGAATGCACTATCGCCACAGACATCGATTGTACGTTTGACAAAACTTGCAGGTCATACTTCTGGCATGGGTGCCAAAAACACCATTGATGCAAGTGTTCAAAGCACTATGGACATCAACTCATTCGGACAAACACGTCATGTTTGTACCGATGATACGGCATATGTAGTAGGAGCCGATTGCATCAATAACATGGATGTTGATTGCATCCTACTGCTACAACTAGATTTCTCACGACAAACCACCTCATAAAAGTGTACAATATATGTTTGGGGTTCTTTTGCTGGTAATTGCACCATGGGCGTTGTATGAAATGCCAAAAATATGCCATATGACATCTGAGAGACGTCTCGACGAAATCGTGTATGGTCATGCACCCAATCGGGACCGGATGGAGATGCCTACAAAAACCACACATGGTTGTGGTTGTAAAAGGTATGTCTGGATGGGACAACAAAAACAATACAATCTTAGTCTTTACTAACAGTGACACAAATACAAAGTTACGAATTTTACCTCTGTTCATAATAGTACAAAAAGGTACTTCTAAAAGAAGTACAAGCAATCTATTATCATATTAATCACATCGTTAAAAGTACAATTTCTTCAAACTTGGACCATGCTAAATGTTGAAGAACTCCTCTGTACCTGTAAAACATGCTACAAAAGCCCAGTCGGCTGAGCACCATTTCCAAAACGTGCACAGCTTGCATGACCAAGAGGGGTCAGTGCATATGACCAAGTTTTGAAGGCAATCCTCTTTTCAATGGATTGAAGTATATGATTCACACCATTGTACCTTGGTCATGTAAAACTGGGTATGTGACATGCATCAATATGGTTCATCCGACTTCTCGACGATGCTCGACTTTTATAAAGAAGCATCGTGATATTCTCAAAGCCCTATGACTTCTTGACAGAGCTTCTCAAATCTACCACTCACAACGCGAACTCGCACGTGTCGCTTGGCTCGAATGCCAAAGACTCGGCTTATGCCTCATTCTCATTCTCGGCATTTTTTATATGTGCTCAACACACTCAACACTTATCATCGAAGTTCACTTACCGCTTCATACAAATTATCCAGTTGTCCCAAATACCCTAATCGGCACCTCATCCCTATGGACCACCTACATTCCGCTCGATGTAACAAGGTGTACCTTGATGACAAGTATCGAGTGTGTCGAGCACATATATGCAATGTCAAGAATGAGAATGAGGCATAATTCGGGTCTTCAGCGTTCGTGCCGAGCGACGCGTGCCAATTCACGACGTGAGTGGTCGATTTGAGAGGCTCCGTCAAGAAGTCGGGTACCTTAGAGAATGCACGACACTCATTTAAAAAAGTTGAACGTCGCCAAGAAGTCGACCGAACAATATCGAAACATCGATATGGTTGGCAACACTTCTGTCGACCATTCTCAAAAGTGGTCGAAGTTGTCGAAAACTTCTAGATTGGAACACAGGAGGCCGAGACACTTGGCCAAAATGCCCTTTTCCTGAAGTCGTCAAGCAGTCGGCTGTGAATGTGAGAATAAAAATGCCCACTTGCGGGTTTTAGGGATCCGTGTACGTGAGTGTTATGCCGAATGGAGGGTAGATGGTGAACACGTAGAATTTGCGAGGTAAGATATGATTTGAGATTTTGCGATACTTGAGCAATTTATAATTAGCGGTATGTGTACTTTGATGAAAAGTTTCAAAATGATCGAACACATATATACAAGTGTCGAGTTACAAATGAGGTGTAGTCTGAGTCATTGGGTCGATCGTCGAGCGACACGTGTGGAGTCGCATCGTGAGTGGTCGAATCGAGAAACTCCGCCGAGGAATTGGGGGGCTTCAAAGATCGATGGCGAAGATGCGGGATTCATCTTTACAATTTTTGATATCTCGATGCATCAAGAAGTCAACCAAAAGGTCTTGACACTTTTGTCGATGATTCTTGAAAGTGGTCAAAGTTGTCAGAATGTGCAAGAAGCATCGCCGGAGGGCGAGGACACGTGGCCAAATTTTTCTCAACTATCGGAGTGAAAATCAAGGTCTCGAAGCGCGGTGGGCTATTTGTGTAATGACAGAAACTCCCTCTTGGGATGATTAGGGACTCGTATACGTCTCATACATAACACATTCCCCCTTTTATCCATGACATCCCGACGCGCGTACGGATGTAGCCCGGTGACGACGATAATAGCCGTTGATCATATGATTGATGTCTCGGAGGTTATCGTAGGGTTCCCACTTGTTATGCACAATGTTATAGCCATGCCACTTGACACGAAAATCCAGTGATAAATTTCATGGAGATTTCAATCCACAGTTCCATGAGGATAGGGAGCGGCTGCAGAAGTCCGGTTGGCCGGGTGCCAGAGGATTTTTGTCGCTGATACGTGTCAAAGGATTTGCACAAGTTGGCCACATTGCCTTGCATTTCTTCCCACCAGTAGTGCTTTACCAGCTTCTTCAACATCGTTTCCTCTACAAAATATCCAACTGGACTGGTGCTGTGACACTCCTCCAGCTGCATGCGGCGGAGTCCATCGTTCAGAGGGACGATCACTTGGCAAGGTCGTATCCGCCATGCTTTTTGTAGCCACATGTGAATAAATTCTCGAGATAGGGATCTCACAGTAGTTGAAGCGTCGCTACCTCAACCATTACGGGTGTATCTACTCCAAGGGTAGAACACCTGCGGTAGACGAAGTGAGACGGGCGTTGTTGGCCGTTGATGAGGCCTCGCCGGTCTGCTGCCGTTGGATGGACTTTAGGTCGGACCATCAACTTAATGCCGTGCCATGCAGAAGCGCGGCCGTGAGGTCAATTGTCTTTCAATCTTCGTTAATCCCAGAAGTGGTGAAGTACACCTCCAAGCTCTTCAGCTACATCCAAAGCGGTGGTCCTTTGGAAATTGTAGGATCGAACGGTTCAGGGGGATTGGGACAAATCTTGAGTTTGTTCAAGAGTTGGGTATTCCTCTCAACGAGCACTACCTCTCGTGTAATTGCGTTTTGAAGAGCTTCCATCGCGATGTTGAGTTCTTGGAGCAGGTGGCTATTGATTCCCTCAAGCACAGAGATACGGTTTTCCAGTTCCTCGTTGATCTCCACCCGTTCTCCGGTGCCACCTGTCGTTCCTGTTGCATGCATTGAGGCTTTCGGTAGGCATGGCTGGTTTACCGCAGTTGGGTTCGTGGCCGGATTGGCCGTCGGAGCCGTCGGGACTGACCCAGCTTCCGCATAGCCTACCACGCCAGCGTTCATTGCCGCTTCATGGTTCACGTGCATGGTCACGTTCTGCTCCTTCATCGCCGAAGTCGTCGCCAAAGACCCGCTACTGATCGTCAAATACGCTCGTTTGCTTCATGTCATATTCGTGAAGTCTGCAAAGTCTTGACATGCGAGATGCGCTGTCGGCTTGTACGAGGTAGTCCTCCGGATGGGTAAAATAGTCACACGCCTCTCCAACAACGCTACGCTCTAATACCAAGTGTTATGCCGAATGGAGCGCAGATGGTGAACACATAGAAGTTGCGGGATAGAACACGGTTTGAGAATTTGAGACACTTGAGCAATTTATAATTAGCGGTGAGTGTACTTTGATGACAAGTGTCAAAATTATCGAACACATACATACAAGTGCCGAGTTATACATGAGGCATAGTTGGAGTCATTTGGTCGATCATCCAGTAACGCGTGTGGAGTTGCGTTGTGAGTGGTCAGATCAAGAAGTTCCACCGAGGGTTCGGGGGGCTTTAAAGATCAACGGTAAAGACGCAAGATGCATCTTTATAAATCTCGATACATCTTGAAGTGTCAATAAGTCGACCGAAAGGACGTCACACTTCTATCACTTTTGAGAATCACCACTTTTGAGAATCATCCCGATGATTCTCAAAAGTGGTCGAAGTTGTCAGAATGTGCGAGATGAATTGCCAGAGGGCGACGGCAGTTGGCCGAATTGCTCTCGACCGTCAGAGTGAAAATCGAGGTCTCGACGCGCGGTGGGCTATTTGTGTACTGACAAAAATGTCCACTTGGGAAGATTAGGTTCGTGTATGTCTGGTACGTAACAGTCAGGGACGGAACATACACAATGTCGAGAATAAGATTGAGGCATCTGTCTGGTCCTTGGCACTCAAGCCAAGCGACGTTGCGAGGTCGCACTGCGGGTGACTGCTTTGAGAAGCTCCGCCAAGAAGTTGGGGTACTTTGACAATATCGAGTCGCTTCTGTTCAAAAGTCTAGTGTGGTCGGGAAGTCGACTGAACAATATCCATATATCGATGTACCCTACTGCTCTTGGATTTCGATGTTAATTGTCTTTTAGGTTGATTAAATGGGATACATTTTTTCATTCAATGAATTCCACGTACCATATAAATAATTGAACTCAAATGTGTTGTGAAAGGCTAAAGGATGTCAGATTTTGGATGGCGTTTTTCTCCATATAGAACGTTGAATTCAAGGTATCATTTGATGCGGATTAGACCATTAAGGACTACCAAAAATAATTCAAAGCTCAAAAATCTTGTCTAACTCATATATTTTATATTTGCAAGTTTTCGTTCGTTGAAATCAAAGAGCAGTGGGGTAGTTTGCGACACTTCTGTTGTCCTTTCTGGAAGGTGGTTGCAGTTTTCAGAAACTTCTGGAATGGAACACTGGAGGTCAGGCCAGTTGACCAAAACTTTTATGCCGAACGAAGCGTACATGGTGAACAGGTAGAAATTGCGAGGTAGAACACAATCAAGAAATTGAGACACTTGAGCAATTTATAATTAGCGGTAGGTGTACTTCGATGAAAAGTTTCGGAATACATATATATACACGTGTTGAGTTACAAATGAGGTGTAATCGGGGTCGTGGGGTCGATCGTCAAGCGAGGCGTGTGGAGTCGCGACGTGAGTGGTCGGATTCGAGTAGCTCCACTTAGAAGTCGGAGGACTTCGAGGATTGACGGTGAAGATGCAAAATGCATCTTTATAAATCGAGATATTTCTCAATGCATTGAGAAATCCACCGAAAGGTCGTGAAACTTCTGTCGATGATTATTGAAAGTAGTCGGAGTTGTCAGGAAGTGCGAGAAGGTTTGTCGGAAGGCGAGGGAAGTTGGCGGAATTTTCCTTGACCGTCGGAGTGAAGATTGAGGTCTCGACGTGCGGTGGGCTATTCGTGTAATGACAGGAATGCCAACTCGAAAGATTTGGGACTCGTGTACATCTGGTATGTAACAGTTCCCCCCCTTCTACCCACGACGTACCGGTGTGCGCAGCGATGTGGCCCGGTGACGGCGGGTATATCCGTCGATGAGGTGATCAACGCCTGGGAGATTGTCGTAGGGTTCCCACTCGTTGCCATGCCACTTGACAAGATAATGTGTTGTTTTGCCACGTCAGCAATGGCCGGGGATGTCCTCAATCACATACTCTGTGTCCTCATCCACTTCGACAAGAAGAGGGAGAGGTACATCCCTGTCAAGGAAGTTCTCTCAGGGGTCTCGGTAGTGTTTGATTCTGCTGATATGAAATATCGGATGAACATGCATAGTGTCGGGGAGTTTGAGTCGTGCAACCACGGGGGTTTGCATGCGCTCGGTCTCAAACGGTCCCAACCATTGGGGTTTGATCTTTGAACAGTCGGCTCCACGGAGTTTGATGTTGGTCAAGTTGAGAAGAATTTTATCGTTGGCGGCAAAAATATCTTCGCTGCGATGTCGGTCAGCTCCTCGTTTCATTGTTACTTGCGTCTTTGCAAGTGTCTGCTGTGTTTCATCCCAGATGGTGGAAGAGTCGCGGCGTTGGACGTCAACCGTGGGAATGTTACTCTAGTTGTGTAGTCTGGCTGGTGTGGCAGGAAGTTTGCCATACACCACTTCAAATGGAGTTTTACACGTTGTGGTGGAGATAGCCGAGTTATATGCGATTTCGGCGGTCGGGATTTTTTGTGCCCAATCCGTCCCATGAAGTTTTCATAATGTTTGGAGGAGTTGTTCGAGTGTTTGGTTAGTCTACTCGGTTTGGCTGCCGGTTTGAGAATGAACCTCATTGAAAGTTGGATCCGACTACCGTAGCGAATCATCCGTTTGCACCACAAATAGGTAGTAAATCAACCGTCTCTGTTGCTTGTGATCGTTCTTGGCATGCCGTGCAGTCGCATGATGTTATCTATAAACAGTCACGATGTTCCCTCCGTGGTGACAGTGGTCGTAGTCGGAATAAAGTGAGACATTTTGGAAAACCTATTGACAACCAAGAGGATTGCGTCATTTCCCTCGGGTGTGACGGGTAGTCTAGTGACGAAGTCCATGGAGATGTCGTTCTACCGTTCCGTCGGAATGAGAAGCGGTTGCAGAAGTCCAGGTGGCCGTGTGCAATGGGATTTTTGTTACTGACACGTGTCGCAGGTTTTACAAAAGTTGGCCACGTCGGATTGCATCTTGTCCCACCAATAGTGTTTCACCAGCTTCTTCTGTGTCTTGTCTTCTCTAAAATGTCCACCTGGACCAGTGTCGTGACATTCCTCGAGCAGCATGCAGCAAAGTTCATTTTTTGGGGGAACGACCACCAGGAGAGTGAATCTTCGCCGCCAATAGGGTGCGTCGTAACAGAACTGTACCTTGTCGTAGCCGCCATGCTAGTTGTAGCTTCATGTGAACAGTTGCTTGAGATACGGGTCTCCTTGCAGCTGTAGCGTTGCTGCCTCGGCCATCAAATCTGGTCGGTGGCTGAGTACGTCGGCTGGTTTGATTTTGCCTGGTCGGTACTCGATATCATAGTCAAACCCGGATTCGAGGAACTCCATCCATCGGGTTTGACGTCGACTGAGATTTGGCTGAGTCTTAAAAAATTTCCGCCTTTTTGGTCAGTGCGCACAATGCATCGACGGCACTCCAGATAACACCGCAATGTCTTAAATGCATGTATGACTGCCAGAATCTCCTTCTCGTGTGCGGCATAGTTGAGTTCCGGTCCTTGCAGTTTTCTTGACATATATGTGGCTGGTTGTTCTCCGTTGCCATGGTCTTGCAGGAAGACTGTGCCGATGGCTCGGTCTGATGCGTCTGTAGCCATGACGTAGTTGACCGTTGGATTGGCTAATTGTATGGTTGGCCTCGAGGTCAGAGCGCTTCTCCGATGTCTCCCCACCGCCGCTGAATTTCTTTTTGAGTGAGGTCAAAGAGAGGCGCTGACACTCAAGCGTAATCCCGTACGAAGCACCAGTACGGGATTACGCCGAGAAAGCGGAGGAAAACTTGAACGTCTTGGACATTGGTCGGCATTGGCCAATTAGTGACTGCTACTACTTTTTTTTCCCATGGTGATCCATCCGCCATTGATGATGTGACCCAAAAATCGAACGGCGGCCGAATTCGCATTTCGAGAGTTTTCCAAAAGAAATCTCTCTTTATAAAACTTTGAGAACTTTTTAGCAGGTCCATCATGCTCCTCTGGGGTGTAGCTATACACCATGATGTCGTCAAGATACACCACGACAAAAACGTTGCCAGTGCATTTGTAAGTCCAAACAACATGACTGTGAACTCAAAATGCCCGTAGCGATTTTGGAATGTCGTCTTCTCGATGTTGGCATCTACCACACGGATCAGGTGATAACCACTGCATAGGTTGATCGTGGTGAAATTTCAAGCCCCTCGGATTTTGGTCAAAAAGTTCTTCGGCTCGGAGAAGGGGGTAGCGGCTCTTGGTGGTACCCCAGTGAACTTTGAATTCGACAATTCAATTGTTCCATAATTAATTCGACGACATTTTAAGTACGTCATAATTATTTTGGGGGTACTTTTGAAATCGACGAAAAATAGGGAGTAGACTCTTAAATTCGACGACCGGGGTTGTTTAGTTTTTTGTTTCGACGAGGACGTCTGCTCGGTGCATTTTTTGGCTTCTTGTTCAACCTCGAGAGTGACGACCACTCGACCGTTTGAGGTTTTGAACGGTTGAATGCTCGTCGCTCGCACGTTTGACGTTCGGAGAGCATCCAACGTAAGGCGAGGAGCACTTGGTGGCCTTGAGAGCCACCAAAAGGCACGTCGAAGTGCATGAACTTCGCCAGGCCAAGAATAAATGTCAACCACAGCATCCGAGCTCGAGACAGAATAAATGAAGACCCCAATTGAAAATATGACAAAATAAAGGAGGTGGACCGTTGAAATCGACGAAACAATGTTGTAATTAATTTGGTGGTACTTTTGAAATTTACAAAAGTCCATTTTTGACGAATTTCAACGACCTAAAAAAGAGTTAATATCGAAATCAAAGTTCACTGGGGTAGCGTCATTCAATGCCCGATAATCCACGCACATCCACATTTTGCCAATTTTCTTTTTCACGAACAGTACAGGTGTGGCGTATGGTTGACTAGGATGGGCAGATGAACCCCTAACCGAGCATCTTGTCGTGTTGCCTTTTCATCTCAGTCAGTCCCTGATTGCTCATCCGATAGGTTCCTCAAACTGTGGATTGACTATCCGATTTCAGTTCGATGTGATGGGCGATGTCCTGTTCAGGTTGTAGAGTTTTCAAGAGTTCGTCGGGGAAGATGTCCGCAAACTCTTAGATGAGTTGTGCTGACTCTTCGGGTACTGTTGTGAACTTTGTTGATGCTGTAGTGATGTTGTCAGTCATACACAGTTGTACAGTTGGTTGTGACCACTCGGCCGTGTCCATGCTCGTGCAGATCCTTGAGGCGGACCCAGCTGGAGACAGAGTTCCCTGAGGTGATGCTCCACCCGCTGGAGGCAGCCTGGCAGCCTACCCAGTGTACCAGAGGGCTCCCACAGCCCACGGACTACGTTTGGAGGTCTTCAGGATTTTCTCGGTGGACAGCCCTGCCAGGCTGATTTACATGTTTGTTTTCTTACACTCTCCGGCTGTTCCCGGACGTAGGCGTGTGACCATTCGTTATGTCTGTCTTTTCGTCGTGCATCCGTAGGATCAGACGGCGCTCCGTTTGGACGCTTGTGCGCAGAATTATGGCCAAAACAGTGGTTTTGGGCCGGTTCAGGTTTGACAGGCACCGCCGTGTGCGCCACCCGCCGTGAGCCACGGCGGCTATTTATGCTGTGGACCTGTCATTTGTTATTTCTCTCTGCATTTACTTCAGTTGAAGCTTGAGATACAAGTGCACGTGTCTCTCCCTACCCTTGCTGTCCCTTGCATGACCTGTGTGTCAACCAGCCAGACCCGTGCTGTCAGGCTAGCAAGCAGAAAGGCTAGGAAGCTTCCTGGAATCTTCTCATGGTATCAGAGCAGGCGAGCCAGTGCTCGTCGTGCTACGCAGCAGAGACGCAGCAGCTGCAGCAGCAATGAGCAGCAGCAGTGGCAGCAGCCCACAACAGCAGCAGCAGGTCCTGGTTGGACCCATCACCACCCTGAGTCGCTTGAAGCGAGAAGAGCACGTTGCGACGCATATGCCATCATCCTAATGCATCAGAAACCGCAAAGGCAGGTTCGTGCTGCAGCTGCAGCGTGCCACAACGGCTTGAGGCCGTTGGAGCCCTTGCGCGCAGCAGCAGCCGGTCCGAGGCCGCCCGTCTGGCGACTTGGAGCCGCAAACCGGGCGAGCAACAGCACCATCAGCGAGCAACAGCAGCAGCGGCGGCCGTGGCCACTCAGGCACCAGAGGCACCAGTACCTTTTGTAGGTGCTGACTCCAGCCGTGCAGCTTCCTGGAAGCCGCACGGACGTGGAGGAGCCGCAGACGCAAATCGCGTCAGCCGCCATCCTCTCTTCACCCGCCTGTGCCGGACTCAAATAGCCACCAAAAGTTGCACGCTATGGCTCGTTGGAAAGCTTAGATCTCAAGCTTTCCATCGCGCCCTT
>SZWC01002586.1:188918-201962 GCA_023375785.1 Penium margaritaceum | reverse complement strand
AAGCATCAGGCACAAGCATCAGGCACAAGCATCAGGCACAAGCATCAGGCACAAGCATCAGGCACAAGCATCAGGCACAAGCATCAGGCAAGAGCATCATGCACAAGCATCAGGCTCAAGAATCAGGCACAAGCATCAGGCACAAGAATCAGGCACGAGCATCAGGAACACGCATCAGGTACAAGCATCAGGCACAAGCATCATGCACAAGCATCAGGCACAAGCATCAGGAACAAGCCTCAGGCACAAGCATCAGGCACAAGCATCAGGCACAAACATCAGGTACAAGCATCAAGCACAAGCGCGAGGCACAAGCGGGAGGCACAAGCATGAGCCACAAGCACGAGGCACAAGCATCAGGCACAAGCGTGAGGCACAAGCACCAGGCACACGCATCAGGCACACACATCAGGCACAAGAATCAGGCACAAGCATCATACACAAGAATCAGGCACAAGCATCAGGCACAAGCATCAGGTACAAGCATCCAGCACAAGCATCAGGCACAAGCATCAGGCACAAGCATCAGCACAAGCATCAGGCAAAAGCATCAGGAACAAGCATCAGGCAAAAGCATCAGGCACAAGCATTAGGCACAAACATCAGGCACAAGCATCATGTACAAGCATCAGGCACAAGCATCAGGCACAAGCGTCAGGCACAAGCATTAGGCACAAGCATCAGGAAAAAGCATGAGGCACAAGCATGAGGCACGAGCATCAGGCACAAGCATCAGGCGAAAGAATCAGGCAAAAGATTCAGGCACAAGCATCAGGCAAAAGAATCAGGCAAAATCATCAGGCACAATAATCAGGCACAAGCATCAGGTACAAGCATCAGGCACAAGCATCAGGCACAAGAATCAGGCACAAGCATCAGGTACAAGCATCAGGCGCAAGCATCAGGTACAAGAATCAGGCACAAGCAACAGGCACAAGCGTCCGGCACAAGGGCCATGCACAAGTATCGGACACAAGCATCAGGCACAAGCGTCAGGCACAAGAATTAGGCACAAGCATCAGGCACAAGAATGAGGAGCAAGCATGAGGCACAAGCATCAGGCACAAGCGTCAGGCACAAGCATCGGACACAAGCATCAGGCACTAGCATGAGGCACAAGCATCAGGCACAAGCATCAGGCACAAGCATCAGGCACAAGCATCAGGCACAAGCATCAGGCACAAGCATCAGGCACAAGCATCAGGCACAAGCATCAGGCACAAGCATCAGGCACAAGCATCAGGCACAAGCATCAGGTACAAGCATCCAGCACAAGCATCAGGCACAAGCATCAGGCACAAGCATCAGCACAAGCATCAGGCACAAGCATCAGGAAAAAGCATCAGGCAAAAGCATCAGGCACACGCATCAGGCACAAGCATCAGGCACAAGCATCATGCACAAGCATCAGGGACAAGCATCAGGCACACGCGTCCGGCACAAGCATTAGGCACAAGCATCAGGCACAAGCATGAGGCACAAGCATGAGGCACAAGCATCAGGCACAAGTCTCAGGCAAAAGAATCAGGCAAAAGATTCAGGCACAAGAATCAGGCAAAAGAATCAGGCAAAATCGTCAGGCACAATAACCAGGCACAAGCATCAGGTACAAGCATCAGGCATAAGAATCAGGCACAAGAATCAGGCACAAGCATCAGGCACAAGCGTCAGGCACAAGGGCAATGCACAAGCATCGGACACAAGCATCAGGCACAAGCGTCAGGCACAAGCATTAGGCACAAGCATCAGGCACAAGCATGAGGAGCAAGCATGAGGCACAAGCATCAGGCACAAGCGTCAGCTACAAGCATCGGACACAAGCATCAGGCACAAGCATGAGGCACAAGCATGAGGCACAAGCATCAGGCACAAGCATCAGGTACAAGCATCAGGCACAAGCATCAGGCACAAGCATCAGGCACAAGCATCGGACACAAGAATCAGGAACAATCATCAGGCACAAGCATCAGGCACAAGCATCAGGAACAAGCATCAGGCACAAGCATCAGGCACAAGGGCCAGGCACAAGCATCGGACACAAGAATCAGGCACAAGGGTCAGGCACAAGCATTAGGCACAAGCATCAGGCACAAGCATCAGGCACACACATCAGGCACACGCATCAGGCACAAGCATCAGGCACAAGCATCAGGCGCAAGCGTCAGGCACAAGCATCAGGCACAAGCATCAGGCGCAAGCGTCAGGCACAAGCATCAGGCACAAGCATCAGGCGCAAGCGTCAGGCACAAGCATCAGGCACAAGCATCAGGCGCAAGCGTCAGGCACAAGCATCAGGCACAAGCATCAGGCGCAAGCGTCAGGCACAAGCATCAGGCACAAGCATCAGGCGCAAGCGTCAGGCACAAGCATCAGGCACAAGCATCAGGCGCAAGCGTCAGGCACAAGCATCAGGCACAAGCATCAGGCGCAAGCGTCAGGCACAAGCATCAGGCACAAGCATCAGGCGCAAGCGTCAGGCACAAGCATCAGGCACAAGCATCAGGCGCAAGCGTCAGGCACAAGCATCAGGCACAAGCATCAGGCGCAAGCGTCAGGCACAAGCATCAGGCACAAGCATCAGGCGCAAGCGTCAGGCACAAGCATCAGGCACAAGCATCAGGCGCAAGCGTCAGGCACAAGCATCAGGCACAAGCATCAGGCGCAAGCGTCAGGCACAAGCATCAGGCACAAGCATCAGGCGCAAGCGTCAGGCACAAGCATCAGGCACAAGCATCAGGCGCAAGCGTCAGGCACAAGCATCAGGCACAAGCATCAGGCGCAAGCGTCAGGCACAAGCATCAGGCACAAGCATCAGGCGCAAGCGTCAGGCACAAGCATCAGGCACAAGCATCAGGCGCAAGCGTCAGGCACAAGCATCAGGCACAAGCATCAGGCGCAAGCGTCAGGCACAAGCATCAGGCACAAGCATCAGGCGCAAGCGTCAGGCACAAGCATCAGGCACAAGCATCAGGCGCAAGCGTCAGGCACAAGCATCAGGCACAAGCATCAGGCGCAAGCGTCAGGCACAAGCATCAGGCACAAGCATCAGGCGCAAGCGTCAGGCACAAGCATCAGGCACAAGCATCAGGCGCAAGCGTCAGGCACAAGCATCAGGCACAAGCATCAGGCGCAAGCGTCAGGCACAAGCATCAGGCACAAGCATCAGGCGCAAGCGTCAGGCACAAGCATCAGGCACAAGCATCAGGCGCAAGCGTCAGGCACAAGCATCAGGCACAAGCATCAGGCGCAAGCGTCAGGCACAAGCATCAGGCACAAGCATCAGGCGCAAGCGTCAGGCACAAGCATCAGGCACAAGCATCAGGCGCAAGCGTCAGGCACAAGCATCAGGCACAAGCATCAGGCGCAAGCGTCAGGCACAAGCATCAGGCACAAGCATCAGGCGCAAGCGTCAGGCACAAGCATCAGGCACAAGCATCAGGCGCAAGCGTCAGGCACAAGCATCAGGCACAAGCATCAGGCGCAAGCGTCAGGCACAAGCATCAGGCACAAGCATCAGGCGCAAGCGTCAGGCACAAGCATCAGGCACAAGCATCAGGCGCAAGCGTCAGGCACAAGCATCAGGCACAAGCATCAGGCGCAAGCGTCAGGCACAAGCATCAGGCACAAGCATCAGGCGCAAGCGTCAGGCACAAGCATCAGGCACAAGCATCAGGCGCAAGCGTCAGGCACAAGCATCAGGCACAAGCATCAGGCGCAAGCGTCAGGCACAAGCATCAGGCACAAGCATCAGGCGCAAGCGTCAGGCACAAGCATCAGGCACAAGCATCAGGCGCAAGCGTCAGGCACAAGCATCAGGCACAAGCATCAGGCGCAAGCGTCAGGCACAAGCATCAGGCACAAGCATCAGGCGCAAGCGTCAGGCACAAGCATCAGGCACAAGCATCAGGCGCAAGCGTCAGGCACAAGCATCAGGCACAAGCATCAGGCGCAAGCGTCAGGCACAAGCATCAGGCACAAGCATCAGGCGCAAGCGTCAGGCACAAGCATCAGGCACAAGCATCAGGCGCAAGCGTCAGGCACAAGCATCAGGCACAAGCATCAGGCGCAAGCGTCAGGCACAAGCATCAGGCACAAGCATCAGGCGCAAGCGTCAGGCACAAGCATCAGGCACAAGCATCAGGCGCAAGCGTCAGGCACAAGCATCAGGCACAAGCATCAGGCGCAAGCGTCAGGCACAAGCATCAGGCACAAGCATCAGGCGCAAGCGTCAGGCACAAGCATCAGGCACAAGCATCAGGCGCAAGCGTCAGGCACAAGCATCAGGCACAAGCATCAGGCGCAAGCGTCAGGCACAAGCATCAGGCACAAGCATCAGGCGCAAGCGTCAGGCACAAGCATCAGGCACAAGCATCAGGCGCAAGCGTCAGGCACAAGCATCAGGCACAAGCATCAGGCGCAAGCGTCAGGCACAAGCATCAGGCACAAGCATCAGGCGCAAGCGTCAGGCACAAGCATCAGGCACAAGCATCAGGCGCAAGCGTCAGGCACAAGCATCAGGCACAAGCATCAGGCGCAAGCGTCAGGCACAAGCATCAGGCACAAGCATCAGGCGCAAGCGTCAGGCACAAGCATCAGGCACAAGCATCAGGCGCAAGCGTCAGGCACAAGCATCAGGCACAAGCATCAGGCGCAAGCGTCAGGCACAAGCATCAGGCACAAGCATCAGGCGCAAGCGTCAGGCACAAGCATCAGGCACAAGCATCAGGCGCAAGCGTCAGGCACAAGCATCAGGCACAAGCATCAGGCGCAAGCGTCAGGCACAAGCATCAGGCACAAGCATCAGGCGCAAGCGTCAGGCACAAGCATCAGGCACAAGCATCAGGCGCAAGCGTCAGGCACAAGCATCAGGCACAAGCATCAGGCGCAAGCGTCAGGCACAAGCATCAGGCACAAGCATCAGGCGCAAGCGTCAGGCACAAGCATCAGGCACAAGCATCAGGCGCAAGCGTCAGGCACAAGCATCAGGCACAAGCATCAGGCGCAAGCGTCAGGCACAAGCATCAGGCACAAGCATCAGGCGCAAGCGTCAGGCACAAGCATCAGGCACAAGCATCAGGCGCAAGCGTCAGGCACAAGCATCAGGCACAAGCATCAGGCGCAAGCGTCAGGCACAAGCATCAGGCACAAGCATCAGGCGCAAGCGTCAGGCACAAGCATCAGGCACAAGCATCAGGCGCAAGCGTCAGGCACAAGCATCAGGCACAAGCATCAGGCGCAAGCGTCAGGCACAAGCATCAGGCACAAGCATCAGGCGCAAGCGTCAGGCACAAGCATCAGGCACAAGCATCAGGCGCAAGCGTCAGGCACAAGCATCAGGCACAAGCATCAGGCGCAAGCGTCAGGCACAAGCATCAGGCACAAGCATCAGGCGCAAGCGTCAGGCACAAGCATCAGGCACAAGCATCAGGCGCAAGCGTCAGGCACAAGCATCAGGCACAAGCATCAGGCGCAAGCGTCAGGCACAAGCATCAGGCACAAGCATCAGGCGCAAGCGTCAGGCACAAGCATCAGGCACAAGCATCAGGCGCAAGCGTCAGGCACAAGCATCAGGCACAAGCATCAGGCGCAAGCGTCAGGCACAAGCATCAGGCACAAGCATCAGGCGCAAGCGTCAGGCACAAGCATCAGGCACAAGCATCAGGCGCAAGCGTCAGGCACAAGCATCAGGCACAAGCATCAGGCGCAAGCGTCAGGCACAAGCATCAGGCACAAGCATCAGGCGCAAGCGTCAGGCACAAGCATCAGGCACAAGCATCAGGCGCAAGCGTCAGGCACAAGCATCAGGCACAAGCATCAGGCGCAAGCGTCAGGCACAAGCATCAGGCACAAGCATCAGGCGCAAGCGTCAGGCACAAGCATCAGGCACAAGCATCAGGCGCAAGCGTCAGGCACAAGCATCAGGCACAAGCATCAGGCGCAAGCGTCAGGCACAAGCATCAGGCACAAGCATCAGGCGCAAGCGTCAGGCACAAGCATCAGGCACAAGCATCAGGCGCAAGCGTCAGGCACAAGCATCAGGCACAAGCATCAGGCGCAAGCGTCAGGCACAAGCATCAGGCACAAGCATCAGGCGCAAGCGTCAGGCACAAGCATCAGGCACAAGCATCAGGCGCAAGCGTCAGGCACAAGCATCAGGCACAAGCATCAGGCGCAAGCGTCAGGCACAAGCATCAGGCACAAGCATCAGGCGCAAGCGTCAGGCACAAGCATCAGGCACAAGCATCAGGCGCAAGCGTCAGGCACAAGCATCAGGCACAAGCATCAGGCGCAAGCGTCAGGCACAAGCATCAGGCACAAGCATCAGGCGCAAGCGTCAGGCACAAGCATCAGGCACAAGCATCAGGCGCAAGCGTCAGGCACAAGCATCAGGCACAAGCATCAGGCGCAAGCGTCAGGCACAAGCATCAGGCACAAGCATCAGGCGCAAGCGTCAGGCACAAGCATCAGGCACAAGCATCAGGCACAAGCATCAGGCACAAGCATCAGGTACAAGCATCAGGCACAAGCATCAGGCACAAGCATCAGGCACAAGCATCGGACACAAGAATCAGGAACAAGCATCAGGCACAAGCATCAGGCACATGCATCAGGAACAAGCATCAGGCACAAGCATCAGGTACAAGCATTAAGGACAAGCATCAGGCACAAGCATCAGGCACGAGCATCAGGCACAAGCATCAGGCACAAGCATGAGGTACAAGCATGAGGCACAAGCATCAGGCACAAGCATCAGGCAAAAGAATCAGGCAAAATCATCACGCAAAATAATCAGGCACAAGCATCAGGTCCAAGCATCAGGCACAAGCATCAGGCACAAGAATCAGGCACAAGCATCAGGTACAAGCATCAGGCACAAGCATCAGGTACAAGAATCAGGCAGAAGCATCAGGCACAAGCGTCAGGCACAAGGGCCATGCACAAGCATCGGACACAAGCATCAGGCACAAGAGTCAGGCACAAGAATTAGGCACAAGCATCAGGCACAAGCATCAGGCACAAGAATCAGGCACGAGCATCAGGAACACGCATCAGGCACAAGCATCAGGCACAAGCATCATGCGCAAGCATCAGGCACAAGCATCAGGAACAAGCCTCAGGCACAAGCATCAGGAACAAGCATCAGGCACAAAAATCAGGCACAAGCATCAGGCACAAGCGTGAGGCACAAGCGTTAGGCACAAGCATGAGCCACAAGCACGAGGCACAAGCATCATGCACAAGCATGAGGCACACGCACCAGGCACACGCATCAGGCACACACATCAGGCACAAGAATCAGGCACAAGCATCAGGCACAAGCATCAGGCAAAAGCATCAGGCACAAGCATCAGGTACAAGCATCCAGCACAAGCATCAGGCACACGCATCAGGCAGAAGCATCAGCACAAGCATCAGGCAAAAGCATCAGGAACAAGCATCAGGCAAAAGCATCAGGCACAAGCATCAGGCACAAGCATCAGGCACAAGCATCATGCACAAGCATCAGGCACAAGCATCAGGCACAAGAGTCAGGCACAAGCATTAGGCACAAGCATCAGGCACAAGCATGAGGCACAAGAATGAGGCACAAGCATCAGGCACAAGCATCAGGCAAAAGAATCAGGCAAAAGATTCAGGCACAAGCATCAGGCAAAAGAATCAGGCAAAATCATTAGGCACAATAATCAGGCAGAAGCATCAGGTACAAGCATCAGGCACAAGCATCAGGCACAAGAATCAGGCACAAGCATCAGGCGCAAGCGTCAGGCACAAGGACCATGCACAAGCATCGGGCACAAGCGTCAGGCACTAGCATTAGGCACAAGCATGAGGCGCAAGCATGAGGCACACGCATGAGGCACAAGCATGAGGCGCAAGCATGAGGCACACGCATGAGGCACAAGCATGAGGCGCAAGCATGAGGCACACGCATGAGGCACAAGCATGAGGCGCAAGCATGAGGCACACGCATGAGGCACAAGCATGAGGCGCAAGCATGAGGCACACGCATGAGGCACAAGCATGAGGCGCAAGCATGAGGCACACGCATGAGGCACAAGCATGAGGCGCAAGCATGAGGCACACGCATGAGGCACAAGCATGAGGCGCAAGCATGAGGCACACGCATGAGGCACAAGCATGAGGCGCAAGCATGAGGCACACGCATGAGGCACAAGCATGAGGCGCAAGCATGAGGCACACGCATGAGGCACAAGCATGAGGCGCAAGCATGAGGCACACGCATGAGGCACAAGCATGAGGCGCAAGCATGAGGCACACGCATGAGGCACAAGCATGAGGCGCAAGCATGAGGCACACGCATGAGGCACAAGCATGAGGCGCAAGCATGAGGCACACGCATGAGGCACAAGCATGAGGCGCAAGCATGAGGCACACGCATGAGGCACAAGCATGAGGCGCAAGCATGAGGCACACGCATGAGGCACAAGCATGAGGCGCAAGCATGAGGCACACGCATGAGGCACAAGCATGAGGCGCAAGCATGAGGCACACGCATGAGGCACAAGCATGAGGCGCAAGCATGAGGCACACGCATGAGGCACAAGCATGAGGCGCAAGCATGAGGCACACGCATGAGGCACAAGCATGAGGCGCAAGCATGAGGCACACGCATGAGGCACAAGCATGAGGCGCAAGCATGAGGCACACGCATGAGGCACAAGCATGAGGCGCAAGCATGAGGCACACGCATGAGGCACAAGCATGAGGCGCAAGCATGAGGCACACGCATGAGGCACAAGCATGAGGCGCAAGCATGAGGCACACGCATGAGGCACAAGCATGAGGCGCAAGCATGAGGCACACGCATGAGGCACAAGCATGAGGCGCAAGCATGAGGCACACGCATGAGGCACAAGCATGAGGCGCAAGCATGAGGCACACGCATGAGGCACAAGCATGAGGCGCAAGCATGAGGCACACGCATGAGGCACAAGCATGAGGCGCAAGCATGAGGCACACGCATGAGGCACAAGCATGAGGCGCAAGCATGAGGCACACGCATGAGGCACAAGCATGAGGCGCAAGCATGAGGCACACGCATGAGGCACAAGCATGAGGCGCAAGCATGAGGCACACGCATGAGGCACAAGCATGAGGCGCAAGCATGAGGCACACGCATGAGGCACAAGCATGAGGCGCAAGCATGAGGCACACGCATGAGGCACAAGCATGAGGCGCAAGCATGAGGCACACGCATGAGGCACAAGCATGAGGCGCAAGCATGAGGCACACGCATGAGGCACAAGCATGAGGCGCAAGCATGAGGCACACGCATGAGGCACAAGCATGAGGCGCAAGCATGAGGCACACGCATGAGGCACAAGCATGAGGCGCAAGCATGAGGCACACGCATGAGGCACAAGCATGAGGCGCAAGCATGAGGCACACGCATGAGGCACAAGCATGAGGCGCAAGCATGAGGCACACGCATGAGGCACAAGCATGAGGCGCAAGCATGAGGCACACGCATGAGGCACAAGCATGAGGCGCAAGCATGAGGCACACGCATGAGGCACAAGCATGAGGCGCAAGCATGAGGCACACGCATGAGGCACAAGCATGAGGCGCAAGCATGAGGCACACGCATGAGGCACAAGCATGAGGCGCAAGCATGAGGCACACGCATGAGGCACAAGCATGAGGCGCAAGCATGAGGCACACGCATGAGGCACAAGCATGAGGCGCAAGCATGAGGCACACGCATGAGGCACAAGCATGAGGCGCAAGCATGAGGCACACGCATGAGGCACAAGCATGAGGCGCAAGCATGAGGCACACGCATGAGGCACAAGCATGAGGCGCAAGCATGAGGCACACGCATGAGGCACAAGCATGAGGCGCAAGCATGAGGCACACGCATGAGGCACAAGCATGAGGCGCAAGCATGAGGCACACGCATGAGGCACAAGCATGAGGCGCAAGCATGAGGCACACGCATGAGGCACAAGCATGAGGCGCAAGCATGAGGCACACGCATGAGGCACAAGCATGAGGCGCAAGCATGAGGCACACGCATGAGGCACAAGCATGAGGCGCAAGCATGAGGCACACGCATGAGGCACAAGCATGAGGCGCAAGCATGAGGCACACGCATGAGGCACAAGCATGAGGCGCAAGCATGAGGCACACGCATGAGGCACAAGCATGAGGCGCAAGCATGAGGCACACGCATGAGGCACAAGCATGAGGCGCAAGCATGAGGCACACGCATGAGGCACAAGCATGAGGCGCAAGCATGAGGCACACGCATGAGGCACAAGCATGAGGCGCAAGCATGAGGCACACGCATGAGGCACAAGCATGAGGCGCAAGCATGAGGCACACGCATGAGGCACAAGCATGAGGCGCAAGCATGAGGCACACGCATGAGGCACAAGCATGAGGCGCAAGCATGAGGCACACGCATGAGGCACAAGCATGAGGCGCAAGCATGAGGCACACGCATGAGGCACAAGCATGAGGCGCAAGCATGAGGCACACGCATGAGGCACAAGCATGAGGCGCAAGCATGAGGCACACGCATGAGGCACAAGCATGAGGCGCAAGCATGAGGCACACGCATGAGGCACAAGCATGAGGCGCAAGCATGAGGCACACGCATGAGGCACAAGCATGAGGCGCAAGCATGAGGCACACGCATGAGGCACAAGCATGAGGCGCAAGCATGAGGCACACGCATGAGGCACAAGCATGAGGCGCAAGCATGAGGCACACGCATGAGGCACAAGCATGAGGCGCAAGCATGAGGCACACGCATGAGGCACAAGCATGAGGCGCAAGCATGAGGCACACGCATGAGGCACAAGCATGAGGCGCAAGCATGAGGCACACGCATGAGGCACAAGCATGAGGCGCAAGCATGAGGCACACGCATGAGGCACAAGCATGAGGCGCAAGCATGAGGCACACGCATGAGGCACAAGCATGAGGCGCAAGCATGAGGCACACGCATGAGGCACAAGCATGAGGCGCAAGCATGAGGCACACGCATGAGGCACAAGCATGAGGCGCAAGCATGAGGCACACGCATGAGGCACAAGCATGAGGCGCAAGCATGAGGCACACGCATGAGGCACAAGCATGAGGCGCAAGCATGAGGCACACGCATGAGGCACAAGCATGAGGCGCAAGCATGAGGCACACGCATGAGGCACAAGCATGAGGCGCAAGCATGAGGCACACGCATGAGGCACAAGCATGAGGCGCAAGCATGAGGCACACGCATGAGGCACAAGCATGAGGCGCAAGCATGAGGCACACGCATGAGGCACAAGCATGAGGCGCAAGCATGAGGCACACGCATGAGGCACAAGCATGAGGCGCAAGCATGAGGCACACGCATGAGGCACAAGCATGAGGCGCAAGCATGAGGCACACGCATGAGGCACAAGCATGAGGCGCAAGCATGAGGCACACGCATGAGGCACAAGCATGAGGCGCAAGCATGAGGCACACGCATGAGGCACAAGCATGAGGCGCAAGCATGAGGCACACGCATGAGGCACAAGCATGAGGCGCAAGCATGAGGCACACGCATGAGGCACAAGCATGAGGCGCAAGCATGAGGCACACGCATGAGGCACAAGCATGAGGCGCAAGCATGAGGCACACGCATGAGGCACAAGCATGAGGCGCAAGCATGAGGCACACGCATGAGGCACAAGCATGAGGCGCAAGCATGAGGCACACGCATGAGGCACAAGCATGAGGCGCAAGCATGAGGCACACGCATGAGGCACAAGCATGAGGCGCAAGCATGAGGCACACGCATGAGGCACAAGCATGAGGCGCAAGCATGAGGCACACGCATGAGGCACAAGCATGAGGCGCAAGCATGAGGCACACGCATGAGGCACAAGCATGAGGCGCAAGCATGAGGCACACGCATGAGGCACAAGCATGAGGCGCAAGCATGAGGCACACGCATGAGGCACAAGCATGAGGCGCAAGCATGAGGCACACGCATGAGGCACAAGCATGAGGCGCAAGCATGAGGCACACGCATGAGGCACAAGCATGAGGCGCAAGCATGAGGCACACGCATGAGGCACAAGCATGAGGCGCAAGCATGAGGCACACGCATGAGGCACAAGCATGAGGCGCAAGCATGAGGCACACGCATGAGGCACAAGCATGAGGCGCAAGCATGAGGCACACGCATGAGGCACAAGCATGAGGCGCAAGCATGAGGCACACGCATGAGGCACAAGCATGAGGCGCAAGCATGAGGCACACGCATGAGGCACAAGCATGAGGCGCAAGCATGAGGCACACGCATGAGGCACAAGCATGAGGCGCAAGCATGAGGCACACGCATGAGGCACAAGCATGAGGCGCAAGCATGAGGCACACGCATGAGGCACAAGCATGAGGCGCAAGCATGAGGCACACGCATGAGGCACAAGCATGAGGCGCAAGCATGAGGCACACGCATGAGGCACAAGCATGAGGCACGAGCATCAGGCACAAGAGTCAGGCACAAGAATTAGGCACAAGCATCAGGCACAAGCATGAGGAGCAAGCATGAGGCACAAGCATCAGGCACAAGCGTCAGGCACAAGCATCGGACACAAGCATCAGGCACTGGCATCAGGCACAAGCATCAGGAACAAGCATCAGGCACAAGCATCAGGCACAACCATCATGCACAAGCATCAGGCACAAGCATCAGGCACAAGCGTCAGGCACAAGCATTAGGCACAAGCATCAGGCACAAGCATGAGTCACAAGCATGAGGCACAAGCATCGGGCACAAACATCAAGCAAAAGAATCAGGCAAGTGATTCAGGCACAAGCATCAGGCAAAAGAATCAGGCAAAATCATCAGGCACAATAATCAGGCACAAGCATCAGGTACAAGCATCAGGCACAAGCATCAGGCACAAGCATCAGGCACAAGCATCAGGCACAAGCATCAGGCACAAGCATCAGGCACAAGCATCAGGCACAAGCATCAGGCACAAGAATCAGGCACAAGCATCAGGCACAAGCATCAGGCACAAGCATCAGGCACAAGCATCA